>LGRX02010950.1:0-68457 GCA_001247695.2 Cymbomonas tetramitiformis
GTAAAATTAAGCGTGCGTGGTACCATAACCTGCTGAATATATCAGCTGGACTGTATATTCGGTGTAATAGAGATAATCAGAATAGATAATCGGGTGAGAATACTCAGTCTTCCCGTTATATGTTCGGGGTCTAGGGTTCCGGGACCGGTGACAGTCATACACCCTAACTATAGGAATGACAGTCGGGGTGTCACTTCCAACAACATTATCATATATATATATCTCCGTTCCCATCAGATGGATCGATGGGATGGACCAAAGTATTGCAGAAACATATAACAGAATATGATATAGCATTGCGCAAAACCAACCGTTGTACCAGGCTCAATGGTGATTGCCCTTGAGCGTCCATCTATGATACGGATGCTGTCGCAAGCCTTAAGAAATATATGATATAATAGATAGCGCAAGTGTTTATTGAACAGTAAACACGCACACAGATAATGAGCGGGTGATGAGTGCAGACTTCGTCAGAAGATACTGCTCTAGCACAACGCTAGCTCATCTATACCGAATGCCTCCCATCTCACAGATGGTACCGCTATTGGGTTGTGAACCCGAGGCATTGGTTGAACGACTGGTATCGGCAGAACGAATGATGCGTTCGCCATATGATACCCGCATGCTTGTTCCGCACATGCTAGAAGCGAAGATGATTTCTTCTCCGAACCGTTCGGTACTTCAAGATAGTATCTTGCTTCGCCATCTTCGAGTCCGACTTACGGCCTCTCGATGACAGGTGTCATTCAAGTCTTTCCTTGAATAAATGACAGATGATGTGACTTATCATCTCGATGACATGTACAGTCATAGTCGACCGTACTGACGACTGTCTGTCATTATAATATATGACATGACTCGACATGACATGACATGGTATGACATGTCTGATAGGTCTGACAAGTATGACATGTATGACATGTATGACACATGTATCATCGGTCATAACCCTGACAATCTAGTTCAGCATAATTCCACGCGACTGTGGGAGAAAGCAAGCTTTATATGGCCATGGTGTTTGTTTTGTGGAGGTGGGTTGCTCGTGAGCGAATGCGAAAAGTGGAACGCGACATCGTGATAGCCAGCTTATTATGTACATTATTTCCTAGGACGGATCGAGCCTGAGCTGTTAGTCACAGTTGACAATCGTACATCACGATTGTCACAGGTGAGTCGGAGCCGGACCTACAGGCCAGATTTGACAATCGTATACGATTGTCAAAGCTGAGTCTCCGCCTGAGCCAGGGACCAGCCTTGACAATCGTATACGATTGCCACGAACGAGATCAATAATAATAATAATAAAACATTTACGCTAGCAAAGGGGACAAAGTCCTGAGAGTGCGGTATCCCTGCAAAGCAGGCTAGTGAAAACACCAGGGGCTACTCCCTCTGCTATAGCGCGCCCACAAAGGGGCTCCGCCTGAGCTAACTCAACAACATATCAACCCCCTTACCATTACTAAAGATCGCCGTCCGTATACCCTCATCCCCCCACCCACCCATCCCTACCAAATAAGCGGGACGGGTTCATGCGGTCCCGGGACCAATAGGGACCCCACATGGGCCCCACATGGACCCTTTGGGACCACATGGACCCCACATCGTGGACCCGTGAAAACTGGATCACGTCGGGACCCGTCGATGAAGCCTTCGGGGTTTTACCACTAGATTGGTCCAAAAATCCATATCGGTCCGGGGCGGGTCCCACACGCGGTACCACTGATTTCTCGGTCCATGCGACATTTCACCATGGGTCCATGCGGTGTTTCGTCGGTCCATGTGGGGTCCATGTGTCCATCGAAATCTCACCACGGATTCCTCGCCGCTGGCGTGGGGGACCTCGCATGGACCCGTATGGCCATGCTTTAAGGCAGCATGTGGTGCATGGACCGACCCCCGGACCGACCCGACCCCGGACCGACCGCCCTGGACCGACCGCCCTGGACCGACCCTGGACCGACCCTGGACCGACCCTGGAGTGGACCAAACATGATCGTTCGGACCCATGTTGGACCCGTTAAGTTCAGCACGGACCATATGCCATTGCCTGCCATGACAATCGAAATATCGAATGACGATATCTCGATATCGTCATATCTTAGGATTAAGGATATCTTAGGTTGTGAGGTTGGGACTGACGTGGCATATTCTGGATTGCCGATACTGAACACGTGTCGATCGGTCTTTCCACCAGCAGCAGCATGAGCTTTCACCTTCTTGTTCTACTGTAGTTCTCCAGGTCTTTTCTGAGACGTCACAGTTGAGTTCACCTCAGAGTTCTGAACGTTGCGCTGAAGTGATGAAGGTAAATCAATGCCGAATGCGCATTTTACTGTAAGCCTCAGGGCTATGCTATCCTATACGCGTACATGGGCTCTTCGAAAAACCCCATGCGATGGATGGTTGGAGTTCCTTGCCACGTCATAATTCTTCAGAGCTTCTAACCTTTCTATCGAATTATCCGAATATTAGAATATATCCGCTCGATCCTTACCTCTCATTTTGATTTGCACCGGACAGGATTTAAAAAAAAAGAATATATGAATAACGCTTGCTGCCCGAAATATCTACAGGAATCTCCTTCGAAGCATACTTTTATAGCCAAATAGGAATTGTTGTTGTTTATCTTATTAGCGTTTATAGGGCTAAATTTCGTTCTTGTTTTCTGTTTTATAGTGTTTTGTCACTTTTGTTTCACATTGACATTCAGCGATTCAGGCAAGGGGGAACGGGAAGCGCCACATCGACTTTCACGTGGTTTCCTGGCGGGGCCTTTTATAGGCCATCGGGCGATTTCGATCTAAGAGTCTTTAAAAATGTAAAATTGCAGCTCTCTGAGATGTGAGAAGCTGCAAAGTCGAAAGTGCAAACTTTGCGGTTTGAACCTTTTCAAGCGAAGGATCTTTGGCTGATCATCTTTCGTTTGGATGAACTGTTGATGTGTTGACCCAAAAAATAAGAAATGAGCCCAAAGCCGGATGGTCCAGCCAATGGCAGGGCGGGAGGCCAAAAGCCCCAAATCCGGTATAGCATGGCCCTTAGTGCAAGAGGGTGGACAAGAAGTGAATTCAGGAGGACCTAAACCCACTTTCGTTTGTGCAGAACGGAAGTGCCAAAGTGAGCGGCCAAGTCGGTGTTAGACCACTTTATTTTCTACAGGTTTCACGTAAGAGAGTTTGTATCTAGCATCCATAGTCGATACGCGATGCATGCTTAGTAAACTCGCAGAATGCGTTCATCGGTCACTCCAAAAATCACAGCAACACTGAGTCCACAAAATCAACTACGGCACTCGAGCACTTGAAGGCTTCAGATCTGACAGAGATCCAGGTATTTATCAATACACTTGCTTGAATAATGAGAGGTAGTAATACGGTGGGATGCTCCTTGGCTTCCTGGCAGCGACGATTGGTCTTCGTAAGGGCTGGAATTGTGCCTTCAGGCTCGTTAGTGTAACACAACTACCTTATATTTTAGTCAGATACATTTTTTTAGCTTGGACCTATGTCTATATTCGAAAACAATTTGCTCTCCGTTTGAGATAACATGCTGCTGCTAGCGACAGAGCGCAGCACCTCGAAAGCTTAACGCTCTCAAATGTATTTTAGGAAGTCGAATATGACTCGAGTGTGCAAAGATGATAGAGTTCTGCACTTTTTGCATATAAAAGAGACTCTTTCGCCCTACTCTTTCGCAAGTTGGCGATAGTGAAAACTACTTGCGAGTGAGTGAGACAATTCTAGAAAATATCCGACACGTGATGCCGAAACAGGGCTGCACACCAGGGCTTTCCATTGCCTGTGACCTTCACAGAAGGGTGTGTATTGCATTCGGAATATCGCGGTTGTGTAACATATGACATAGACACATGTTGCTTGTAACAGATACCCTAAGAGCGAACGTTAGTTCTCAGACGAAATCTGGAACTCCTCATCTTCAGTAAGCTATGGCAACGACGGTGCAGGACATCATGACTTCCCCAAACTTTGAAGAGCACTTTAGCGAAAAAGCGAACGGCACAGCAGAATGTGTAAAGTATAAGGTGCCTGTCAAGGGCTTAGTCAAAGGCGCTCCCCAGCCAGACGCGTCGAGTGGAATGAAACCACTTTCTCATGAGGCCGATGTGCCAACGAACATAGACCTGGACGATTTTAGTAATATGCTTAGTTTACCTCCGGAGGATGACACCGGTTGCCACGAGTACAAGCGAAAACTGGTTAGCCCAACTCCTGAAAGGTATGGTAAATTGCAGCTTGAGCTTTTCGTATCCCCTGTAGCGCACTCATCCTTCCAAGTTGTACGTTCCTAGCACTGTTCCTGCCACTCTTCTCTAGAAGTCGGTGGCCGAAACCTCAAGAACGAGACTTAAAGTTGGGCTTTTGACAGGTTTCAAGAGCTTGTATCTCAGATGAAATACCGACTTGTTGAAGGGCAGGTACATCAGCCTGAAAATACTTATCGCCATCGTCGCAGACTGCTGATTCTATGTAGTGCACTTGTTTGAACGCGTACCTGCATGCGCCTTGCACCCGTGGTTGCTCCTCTTTCGCCACTACGAAGTATTTTTGAAGGGGTAACGTTCAACTTTGTTTACAGTCAAAAGAATGATATACTATGGTGGGCTTCACAGGGAGAAGCCCTATATGAGATCGGCGTTGAAGATGATGGGGAAGTGCGAGGTTGTCCACCTATCCACAACGCCCCTCTTGCGCTCTATATGCATATGCATACAGTCACAGCGCTTCATATCAAGTGACACGTAGACTTGGTGCCAAGTGGAGCTCACGTGTGTGTGCTCTCAGGACTTTCTCCCGAGGACCTTCAAAAGTCGCTAACAACTCTCAGTAACATGGCCAAAGAATTGAAAGCAGTCGCAACAACAATAACCGAACGGCGTGGGACCTTGGGCACTGCAGCGACGGTAGACGTTCTACCCTTTTGCACACTTTGCGCTTTACGTTGAGAAATAGTTTGCTTCTTGGGAAGAACTGCCTTTCTTCAGATGTACACATGCACTCATGGGGTTGAAAGTGGTCGGAGGTGAGACGCAGACTTTGCCTGACGCGACTGGTGCAGGTGTTGATACGACAGCTCCCCTACGACGCGGGCCACCTTGAAATAAGAATCGCAACGGTATAGCCAAGAACCTTGCCGCAACACACTCCGGGATAAAGGCGCCGAGAGTGTTTTCAAGCGCGCTTGAGTTTCGTTCGACGTGTGCCATCGTGTCAGTGCACCGCGTCGCTTGCGGTGTCGATGCTGATTTGCCTTTCGGGACATGGGACTGCGACTCTGTTTGTAGGTCGGCAACGTTGACAGCGGGAAGAGCACTCTTCTCGGAGTTTTGACCAAAGGAGTCCTCGACAACGGACGTGGAGCGGTGTGCCCTCAGATGTATTTACACGCAAGCGCTCTGTTACTCTCCTTTGAGCTGCCAAGGTGGGCGGTCAGTGTGAGCTTTGTATGAGCTCAAATTTCTTGTTGTTTTGGGGGTTAAGGTACAGATGAAGACAGGGCCCAAAAGTTTTCGGTTGGTCCGTCCAACTCTTGAAAACGCTTAGCAGCTGTCGGCTTGCAGGCTCGCTTGAACGTGTTTCGACACAAGCACGAAGTTGATAGCGGTCGCACGTCTAGCATTAGCCAGCAAGTGCTTGGCTTCTCGTCTTCTGGAGAGATCGTCAACTATGCTCCTGGTAACGAGTTCCATAACCGCTCTATGGGAGACATCGTCGCTGACAGCTCTAAGGTACGTTTCTCTCTTTCCCTCTCTCCGACGGTACTTCTATCATGCCAGTTTTGCTGCAGCCACTGCTTTCCCCTTTTGCGCACACTCTACTGACCATAACTCCACCAACCTTAACGTGCATGTTTCACGTTTTCGGCCGGTTGAGCATAGCAGCCACAGACTGGCTGGTGTCGTTGTGTTCAGGTGTTGGCATTCTTCGACTTGGCAGGGCATGAACGCTACCTGAAGACCACATTGTTTGGTTTGACAGTGAGTGCCCGCCAGACCTGGCTGATGCTGTCTCAAGTTCGTGGTCAAATGTGTCGAACCTGTTCACTTCCTTTCCACACAGCTAGTTTCCTCTTTTACCTCCTGTTGCTGAATCTTTTTGCCGATTTTAGCTGTTAGATTCTGAGAACCCCAAGCTGGGGGCACGTCCCGGACAACAGGGGCACGTCCCGGACTACACTATGCTCGCAGTGGACAGCAACAGGGGCGGTGTGATCGGAATGACAAGGGAGCACCTTGGGATCGCACTCGCACTGAAGGTTCCTGTTTTTGTCGTGGTGACCAAGGTACGATGGAGATACAACTCGTTCTTCATATGGACGCACCCTGCTGTAATATATACTTGTGTTTGCAGATCGACATATGCAGCGAGCACGTCCTGGAGCAGACCACAACGGCACTGTTCAAGCTACTGAAGCGCCCTGGTGTTAAAAAACTTCCCTTTGTGATCCGTACTCCAGAGGACGTTATGACCTGCGTCCACAGTATCAGTTCGGTATGCTTCTCCTCGTCCAGTAACAACGCAAATCAGCTTCTGGGCAACCTGTCACAACGATGCCTGTGCTTCCACTTGGAATTCGGGTCCGGTGCCCCTTCTTTGTCTCATGTCGATCGCGTTGTTCCTGTTCTGGTAGTGCAGTACAGGGGTCGTTGCTGATTGTCAGCTGACCACGGGAGCCATATCATTCCTATGGTCTGTCAAACCACGCAAGTCTCCGAACTTAAGAAGAGGTACGGTGTCAGAGAGCAGATGGGAAGGCCCCGACACACCGCAAAAATGCGAGATGCGCCGATCATCTTGTGAGAAGCATTGTCCTCTTGCTGCACTCCAGCAGCTGCGCTACGCATCAGCAGTTTCCTTCAAACCTCAACATCTACTAGGAATATCAATCGGTTCCAGCATCTTGGCTAACTAAGGTTAAGTAACATGCACTAAGTTACCGTTCCGGGTGCTGCAGGGCTCGATCGTGCCGATTTTTCTAGCATCTTGTGTATCTGGAGCCTCCATGGATCTGGTTCGGTTGTTCCTTAATCACGTTCCGGTAAGTATCGTTTCGCCTCTGACAACTGCGCTCTCTCTCCGCTTCTCATGTCACTGCCTGTGTCTCGTGTGCTGCGATCGCTTTCCCTTGTCGGATTGCTTCCTCCAGTGTCCTCTCCCTGAAGCCTCAAAGCTGAGCTCCGCGGTTGCTGCAGGCACGCAAGGAATGGGCCATGTCATACCAGGACCCTGCGCGGCTCCATATAGACGATAGCTTCACAGTACAAGGTGTCGGAACCGTCGTCACGGTGAGTATCAAAGTGCCTGCCAAGCTCCAGGCCTTCTCCATGGCGCTGTCTGTCAGCCGTTGAGCGCGCCGCCTGTCAGCCGTTGAGTGCTGCCTATTCTAGGCGAGCAGTGTTGTTTTCGCTGCGAGTGCGAGTCTTGACTTTTGTACAGTGTCTATCTGCCCAACTGTCATTCCTGCTTTGAGCAGTGGGGACTGCGCCGATGACCTTTTGTTCAAGCTTAAGCACCGCTTGCTACCGCAACCCCATAAAGTTGTGACTCAGCATCGAGGACCCGAACTGTGGTCCACGAGACGTGCGTCCAGCTACTTTGTCTTCGAGGAGCATACGTCTCTCGTAAGTCGCAATGGCGCGCGGGGGTGCCTCAGGGGACACTGCTGGCCGGCACGCTGTCGGCTGGGGGCCAGATGCTACTCGGGCCGGACAATCTCGGACAGTTCAAGGAGGTGCAGGTGAAGAGCGTGCGCAACAAACGTGTTGTGGTGAAGAGCTCTCACGCTGGACAGACGGTGGCAGTGGCGCTCAAGAGCAAGCACCCACGTGATACTCTGAAGCGCCGCGACGTGCGGAAGGGCATGGTGCTGGTAGACCGAAGCCTGGTGAGACCGCTCTCCATTACTTGCAAGTCGCCGCCCAGAACGTGGTGCCTCACCAGCTGTGTTAGGTGCTTCACTGTGCCTCAGTTCCGCGCTGTCTTTTTCCACTGAGCAGCCATAATGCGGGTGCTCGCGGGCTTTGAAAGGTGGCTCTTCAAGAGCTGCTTGTGCCTCCCATTAAATCACCATCAACCACCCACACCAAGCACAAGAATCGGGCATAGAAATTCACCATCAACCACCCACACCAAGCACAAGAATGGGGCATAGAAATTCATGCTCAACCACCCACACCAAGCACAAGAATGGGGCATAGAAATTCACGCTCAAACACTGTAAATGGTCCATTGGTGAGGGGAGAATTTGTCGGGAATCGGAATGCGAATTTCTCGGTTGGACAATATCCATATTGTGGCAATATACCATTTTCGTCCAGATCTCAGTGCACAGAGTGATCC
Organism: Cymbomonas tetramitiformis; assembly: GCA_001247695.2. Taxonomy (NCBI): domain Eukaryota; kingdom Viridiplantae; phylum Chlorophyta; class Pyramimonadophyceae; order Pyramimonadales; family Pyramimonadaceae; genus Cymbomonas; species Cymbomonas tetramitiformis. The sequence goes on from LGRX02010950.1 coordinate 8,361, forward strand.
CACGTGGACAGCTGTACCAAGAATCAAAGCAGAACCTCCCATGACCTCGCTCCTGGGCATGCGCTGGAGCTCTCCTTTGGATCTAAAACCAAAGGCAAGAAGTGGTCCGCACGCCGAGTGCAAAATTCAGGCCTGCACTTTGAGCTTCCGAGAGGGTTTTGCTTCCAGGATTCCTGGAGAGTCTTTTGCAACGTCACGGTTCACACTCCTAAAAGTGGATCTGAACTCTCACAAACCATAAACGCTGACAATCATGAGTGACATTTCTTGGGGTTGGGGGGACGCAGAACCCTGCTGCTACATTCTTTTTCGAGGCAGAGGTACTCATTCTGGTGCACCCCACCACGATGCGCGTTGGATACACCCCAGTTATCCACTCCGTCACTGTGCGTCAAGCGGCCCGCATCGAAAATATCGAGGAGCAAGATGTACTTCGCACGGGAGACCGTGCGAAAGTAACCTTTCAATTTCTATATCGACCGGAGTTTTTGACGGTGGGCTCACATTTGGTGTTCCGCGAGGGCCGTACAAAAGGTATTGGAACTATCACCAATATCCTATCGGAGCTGCGACCACGCAAGCCAACAAGAAGCTCCCAAGATGTCTAAACTGACTTCATTTCAGTATAATTGGAGTGAAGCGTACCTTAGGGTCTGCGCACTGTTTGTAGGGGCAGTATATTGCGACTGCAAAATTTTGTAACATTAATACTGCCATGGCAAGGCACACTTGTATCGACGAAGTGATGTACTGTTCCCATCATCTGGTGCGACGGGTGCAGTGGTTTTTTGTTGTCATTTTGAAATTTGTGCATATGTTACAAGGAATTCATGCTGTGATACACACTATTGATTTCCTGAGGTACATCCTTTATCAGTCTATATACTTCATATCTATATGATTACTTCATGCCAAAGCTTGCCCAGCATATTTTACAATTCGCAATATATACATGTATCAATGGACTTTATTAGCCAGGCGGTTAAGATATTGTACTCTAAACTCAGAGTTTGTAATGTCATTTAATGCTATAGACAGTATGCTGTAATATGAGGCCTATTTTGTGTAGGTCTGAAGCCTAAGGTAACGGAACTACCAATATCATATCTGAGCTGTGACCGCATAAGCCAACCAAGAGCTCCCAGCATATCTTATGAATAGATTTGTTTTCAGTGAAGGCTCACGGTCCTTCATCTCAGAGATTTCTTGAAAGAACAAAATATAAGGACATCATGGCCGTGCGAGAAATCATGGAGCAAGTAATCGTATGACGGGAACTTTGTCCTAAAGTGGATATATTAATGGCAGATTACATCATAAATTTCACAAAGCAGCAAAGAGAAATACAAACAACATTTAGAGACTTAATACACACACACACACAATATGGAGCGTATGAAAGTAAAGTGGAGCGGCAAAAGGGTGTGTCAAATGCATAAGAATAATGCGAATGCCAAATATGTAATCAAAGGGGAAATCCAGTTGCAGTGCATGTGAGTACCAAGGTTTCCCCCACTTGTCATGGGCACCCCAGGAATGATGCCGCCAACTATCTACACTCACACGGATATCTTATGGGGACATATCTACGTAACACACACATGAACCAAAGTTCTCCCCGCAAAAATCAAGACAGAACGCATATTAGTCGTGTGGATCTTGCCACCCTCTACCTCTGCTTACAGCTCAAGCAGAATAGTCTACCGCTCTGCCCAAGAGGCAGTGCCCACCAGAAAGGTCGCATCCCACCTGTTCACCACCACCCACTACCAACTGGTGGCTGTCCCCGTTCACGAACGGGGTGTTGGTGCCTTATATTCTGGTATGTCCAACACGAGTCCCGCCTTACAAACAAAAACACACACACACCGAGTGCTGTCTGGACGGGTATATATATATATATATATATGATTTTGTCATATTGGGTCGCCGCATCATGTGTATTATGCGTGGAGTTGATAAGTATTTGTGCACACTATGAGAGACAGGGCAGTGATCCCACCATCATCCTGGCGGTGAGAAGCAGTCGTCAAGAACAGGGCGGGTATATCACGGGGTTGTGACAAGATACCACACGCACACACAAACACACACGACACAGATTACACACACGCGCGCGCACATCGTAGTCAAACAAACAAAGCCTGGGGCTCGTAGCTAGGAGTTCATCCAGCTTTGCACTGCAAATGTGTTATGGAAATACACGCAATTGATACCACACGCACACATCCACAGAGTACATACATACATAGAGTACATACATACATAGAGCACATACATGCATGCATGCATACATACATACATCACATACATACATATACACTACGTGTTCCTTGGCGCGGGCAGGGCATACCCGGCTGCAATTTCATTCCACTATCTAGTGAGATAGTATCTGACTCGCTATCTATCTACAGTGAGATAATGAGATAGTATTTAAATACACTCTGGCTTACTACAAAGCACTGGCATGCACCGAACAACAGAGGCATCCGATAGTAATCAAGGACCGCGACTTACATGCACATGACTATTCCGTCACATCGACATACGCGGCGATTTACCCGCCGCGGGTGGGGCATACAAGGCTGCAATGGCGATTTATCGGACGCAATCGTGTGGCACTGAGAAGAATGCATGTGCACTACCATGTCGCACGCAATACAGTGAGATAATGAGATACTGCAGTATCTCACTATCTACAATGAGATAGTGAGATAATACAGTAAGTCGCGGTCTATTAAAAAAATGTATTTTTTTGCTAGCGCTAGTCGCTTAATCCGACAGTCCCAGATTTTCGTCTCTAGCGTCCTAAATTTCTTATCGGACGGTGCCATATTTGTCAAGCGTAGCGTCGACTTTTCCTTAATCTAGACATGAAAAACTGGTAGGTAGGAACTTAGCATGACGATTTCTTATCTGCTGAGTTTTCTAAAGTCGATCGGGCGCGTGTTTTATTCTTGTGCTAAACAACGCTGCGGGACATATCACACATGCTCAACACCAAAACTCCCCATTATTGTATATCATCAAATAGTATACACCCTTATTCGTTAACAACATGACAAGCATTGCATTGCATTCGAATATTGCAGTCGATTGACACCGTTAATAGTTAGATAAACCCTATTATACCGTATGCTTGGACTCAATATAATAATGACGAGGCTGATGAATCTAGCGTCACATTTTCTTAATTATAGGGTTTTCAATACCTCCCTAATGGGAAATCTAGCGGGTGGTTTCTTACGGTGTTTCTTAATTGTTGGAGAGAAAACTAGCGGCTGGTTTCTTGTAGATACAATTTCTTATATACCGCGACTTACTGTATATTACTATGGACAGTCGTACAGTGAGATAGTATCCACTGTCTTACTGGCAACTACTGTTTCACGATGATATTGATCCGTCGCGGTCAGCATACTATATGTGTGTGTGGGTGTGTGTGCATATTGCACCATACATTCCACAATACAACATATTATAGTATGTGAAGTGAGCATGCTGTAATGTATGATAGAACGTACTAGATTGGTATAAAGAAAATGGAGCGCGGTGTTGCAGTATGATATATACCAACCTGTTGCTCGCACGTGTCTCTCGCATCGATGGCATGTGCTGCGGATAATGCGTGCTACAGTATACACTGAGCTGATATATCGTGTTGTGCACTTATGCGTAATTTCTTAAAAAGATACAGTGTGCAGATACGATGTATATTTCATACAACATGTCTTATATGTCTGATTACTATACGTGTGTCTTGCAGGCCGCGCCACGCCGGGTTGAGCGCTGTGGTTGCCGCAGTCGGAGTCGTGTCTGATCTTGACTGCCTCTTATGCACGGTGTCATCTGCTTCGCTTATTTGTATGGAATGCCTTTTGAAGTGGATATTATATCGATACATATCTGATTGTGCACATCGGCGGTATCGTCGATGGTTGTAGCATGCGTGGCTGGCGTTATTTCTGCACGCACCTATGCGAAGTGCCGCGGAAGTCGTGAACCCTCTGATAACTGTCGGATGAAACATTTGGACATGCATCCGAGGTCCTCGATATCAAGTATTCTAGGTATGTATTCGGTTGTGCCATGACAAAGCTTGTTTCCCCGTTGTTGACAAGGTAGTTTGTATCCGAGTGAAACCACTTGATAGCACACCAGTTTTTGCCTGTCGGGTATCGAGTGGAGCTTGATGCGTTCACGATTGCTGATCTGCGCTCGTTTAAGCCAGTGTAGAATATGCATATGCTGCACCGGCTGCGAGACTGTAATTGCATAAACACGTGCCATATCAAATTGGCATCCATGTTCAACGGCCCATTTCAAGACTTCCAGATGTCCGTTGCGTGCAGCTGCATCAGCTACTTCATAATCCCACGGACAGCCTTCAGCGCGTAGCCACTGCAGCATTTCAAGGTGACCTTCGCGTGCAGCGACTTCGCACAAAAACTCATCCCAAGCGCAACCCTCGCTTCTGGCCCATTTTGCTACGCCTATTTGCCCATTGGTTACTGCTACCGAAAGGCATGTTGTCAGCATATGAGAGGATATAAGGTGGTTATTGTACATCCACTCTAATACGTGTACGTGCGCATCAATTTCCGCAATGTACTCGCAGATAACATTCGTGTTTGGCGTCGACGATCCAATTTTTCCGTGTTGATACATCCACTTTATGACATCCAAGCATTTGCAGTTCCCTTTGGTCGCTTTGATTTCCATCGTGGATTGGGAATCGACCGACTGCGTGATCAAACAACAAGTATGATGAGACGAAAGCTTATTAAAAGCCCATCTCGACCGACTGGCACTCGTAAAAAGTTTGGGAACAATAATGGATGATCTCTCGCCGCACAATTGATTCAAGACGTCCGACGACATTGTAAGGCCGCCTTCAAAACTTATGCGCAGCATTTCGCGATCGGTTTGGTCCATGTAGGCACATAGTACCATTTACCAATTTCGCCCGTCGCAATCACACGCGCTACTGCCGATATAATGACTGCCGATGACGGTCAATGAACTTATCGCATTCATAAGGTGTAAACTCGATCGATGCAGTATATATGGGTACGTGCGTGTGCTAATTGATTATTAACCATGCGCCGGGGCTAAGGAAACGGCCTGTGCATTTCAAATATAACACGGTGCACACACTATACCGCGGGTCCATGCGTATGGTAATGTATGAATTATCAAGGTTGGATAATGTTTTCGGTTAGTTGATTCATGGGTACGTGTCCCGGCGGGCGAGTTACGAATTGCTAATCGTATTATTGCGCCCTTCCGTGGTCTGATAAACTCCTGCAAAATATGCAAAACAATCAAAGGTATACAGGCCGGTCTCCGCTAAGTCGATCGCGCCAACGCAATCTCCCGCGCAAATTGCATGACAGACAACCTCTGAAGCAAGCGATGATCGCGCGTGCGCTCGTTGTTCGTCGCACCGAAGGTGCATCTATTCCTCCCTCCAAGAAAACGATTTAAAAAAAAACAAAAAAAAACATGCCGTTCTCCCCATCCTATAAATCATTTCATCCATTATATGCATGTTCCATATTTAAGATAATATGGTTTCAAACACGTCGTCCGATCAAACCGATTCGATCATATAACCACATTTTTCGATCGAACAGTTTTCATGCAACGGATATACGTTGGGTTTCAGGTATACGAAAAATAAAAATATTTAATACGCACTGAAGGTGCATATGTGTAATTGTATTATATTCATAAATAATAGCGGACGGGTCAATATATCATATATAGGTAATGACGTGTCTCAGTGACACGTCATTTTGATTCTCAATCCTGCAATACCCGTACACGCGAAGCATGACCGCCTGCGCCTGCGCCTCGTCGTCGCGCGTTGCTGCTCCCATAAGAGCAGCGTGTCCACGAAGGACATAAATGGATCCGGTTGCTCACTGCGGACTTCGTCTTTGTGTCCTTTGTCCTTTGGCCTTTGTGTCGCTTGAGCCTCGTCAAACCAGGCGGGCTTGCCTGGGTTTACAAGGGCAGCCCCGACCGCGGCCGTGCCATCAGCGGTCGTCGTACTTTCAATTTTCCCTCCAACTAATTTTTACCTACGATATACGTTCCTCCTACGTTATACGATTTATTTTATTCATTATTCATTATTATTTTATTTTTATTATTATTATTATAACTTTTCTGTATCTTTTCTGTATCTTTTCTGTATCTTTTCTGTATCTTTTCGATATCGGTTGATATCATATACGTTCCTCCTACGTTATACGATTTATTTTATTCATTATTATTATTATTTTATTCATTATTATTATTATAACTATTTGACGAATGCCGTCACGGCATCCTTTTCGCATACAGCCACACTTGCGCCCTGTTGAGGTCTGTTGAATTTATTACGTGAGATATGTTAAGACATGTGATTCACCACTACCATATGACAATCGACAAGAATCGATCGCCAGTCATATGCTATTCGAATCTAACATGACAATGGCGCTGACGTGATACGACTGTGGCGACAATAATCGATTTATACAATACTGGAACAATGGGAATAATTACTTTATTTCCACCACCTACTCAGACCTCCGATGGAAAATGGACATTTGATGATAAGGTCTTGAACTTTTTATTTCAGACGGCACTATCCATGCAGTCTAATACACCCTTCAATACTTATGCAGCACTTCATGACGTTCCTTTTTCTACTTTTGACTTGGTTGCTGAGACGTATGGTTATACCAAACCTAGTTTGGCAAGTTATACTACGGTGTCTTCACACCTTCCACGCCTTGCCACATCTTCTAAGGATGTTGATAAAATGATTGAAGGTATTCCTTCTTTGTTATGCCCACAAAGATATCAGTTTGAGGACCAAATTGAATTATGCATGAAACTAGCCGTAGAAGAACCTTCAATAAAGAATTTACATTTGGCTGTATTGCAACTATTTGCGCCACCTTCAGCTTTAGAAAGAGCATATACCTTTTCTTTGATCCAGGACATGCATGTCTTACTTACGCGTCGTGCTACTGATTTGAAATCTTTTCCAATTCACTTACATATCAATCCTATCAAGTTTACTACACATGCTTTTATCCAAGAATTTTACTTTACTTTTATTGCTTCAGCCCCTTTTATGTTTTGCATGTTGTTGGTAAACAGATTTCTATGAACAACAAGGACTTCCCATCCGCTCCACCTGCAACATTGCTTCAATCGACGACAAATAATCAGTCGGATTTACCTTTACAAGATGGATTCATATACACTCGTCATTTTTTGGATACATCTGGCTCATCTCCGATATCATTACATCATGGGTGCAATACGGCGCTATTGGCGTATCATCTATCTTCGCACTTTCGTTTTCAGATTGTACAAGAACTTGTTCAAATGTTTGTCGAAGACCATGGTTATCATATAAACAATGATGTTTCTTTACTTTCACAGCTACTAGCTTGGCTGCAACAAAGACCTGAGCTTAAGGTTCTTCTTCAATATATTACACCTCTAGTTGATAAAGCTCCTCTAGTGTTTACAGGTGTTGGACGAAGTGTCCCTAATCACATAGCAATAAACAGTGACCATCCTTTGAGAAATAATTATGTTAACATGATACAACGTATTCATCATGTTAAACAAGGATGTGGTTTTGATATTATGTGTGATCCCGCCTTTTTGGGATTTTACTCACCCACTATATTTGATGAACATGCGTTTGATCCTTTTGCTTTCTTTGCCTATGCATTTGCTTTGCCATCACTTTGTGGATTCAAACCTGGTTATGCTGATTGCCATGCTGCTTGGTGTATTGACCGTTGTGATACATATTTACACTATACATTGTGTAATATGCATTGGCTCTCTTTAGCGAATAATGCTGCAAATAGATTTAATGCTTCATTTGTTGAACAAGAACAATGCGATCGTGAAGCTTCTCGTGCACGCAGACATGCTAAAAATATTAGAATCTTGAAGGCACGAATTAAGTCATTTAAATAAAGATAGTGTTTTCCACTTATGATGATAGTGGTATCACCTTATTTTATTAACTTATCTGAACCGTGAGGGCGGAACGTTATTGACTTCAGGACTCCTTGTGTTACACTTTTGTCCTTACTACATTTTATGCTTACACACTGCTTATATATACTCCACCCACCCACTGCATTATTTATTTTAGGGTGGGTGGGATGTTTTGGGATTTTTTATTATTGATTACAAATCTTTTTGGTGCATTTTTAATCTTGAATTTATTTAGTCGATATTGATTAATTTCGACTTTTTTCATTGCTTCATAATTTATTTCACTAGTGTCATCAGATTTGTTTTATTTTCATTTTCAAGGTCAATTTTTTATATGACATAATATGATATGACATATTATAATGTTCCCTATAGTTTACAATTGTTGATTTCTGATTAGGCTCGCTGTCTAAGTTGGGCACTTTGTCACATTTGTCACTAACTTTTAATTAGTCATATATTTGACAACTTGAACTTTACTATTGATGACTCATCTTTGACTATATATTTTTGAAAGCTAGTCAGCAATGGTTGTTAACTGATTGATAATTAAGATTACACAAGATCTTTCAAGATGTGCACAACATTCTTTGTTAAAAAGCTTTGGGGGGTTGTGGATAGCTCATTCTTGTTGTCTGAGAGTTCGTTCCGTAAGCGTACTCTCAAAGTCCCAAGTTTTGAGCAGATTTGTATTTTATATTGGATATATTTTATAACGTGTTTGTAAGGACAAGGAGGTGTACTATACGGACTTCCTCAAAAGTGTAACTCCAAGGCTCTAAGGTGTGCCCACTTATCGCATTTGTGGAATTAATCGGGGCACTGTCTTGCAGCTCAGTATATTGAGTTGACACAATCCCCCCGCGGTGGTTGATACCGTCCTGAGGTTTTCCAGGGCCCTTTACAGTGGGTGCCCCTGTTTTAGCGTTGTGCACCCGTGCGCGGCGCGACAGGGAGTATAAGAAACAATACTGTATAAATCGATATACGATTCAGTCGCACCATGCATGTCGTACATGTTAATTATTTATGGGATTCGTGAGATCGTGGGCGAACATCAATGCCACCGCATATTCGATCATACACTTTAGCCAAGAATACCCGCGCATTTGCATGCAATCAATGCCACTGCGTACCAGATATGAAGGATGGTGGATGCTGAGGATTCTCCATAGAACGTGCATGCCCCGTACGGGTGCAGCGGTGCACCCGTATCATAAATATATTATAGATATTATAGTTAATAGTTTACCATGACTATAAACTATGGTAGATTGTAAATTAATAGTATAACATAACTTGGCTCAGACGCATGGTGGATAATCAATTGTAGCATGGCATACCATAAGCACAGGCTCATCTTCATCGAACGTTGCTAAGTTCAATTAGTGAATTACTAATCGTTCACTATTCGATCGTGCCATGGAGTCCAGCGCATGCACAGTATACATCGATGTTGAGTATATATAATACCCTACGCGTATTCGCATGCGGTTACATCGCCACGTTCATCGACACAATCATTCATGCATGTTGCGGAGAGTGCTTAGCCGCGCGTGCAATGTACATGATCGATGATGCACACCTGTTGCGCCCATTCGCATCGATGCGTCTCGCATCGCCTGCATCTTCACTTTGATATCAGCCATCGCCGCATCTATGCATGCACAATCTTTTCGATGAGTGAGTGCATCGATACGCATCGACGTGAATCGACCCATCATCGGATGATCAGTGATGTGTCGTTTATGCGTCTACGGTGCACGCGTGCGCCCTACGGTCCTAGGAAATTGTAGTATGTGTACTAAAGGTGTACTAAAGGCATAGTAAAGGACAGTTAGTACGTATGGGCGTTAGTATGCCGGTAGTATAGTATATTACAGGCATACTAACGCCATATTGGCCTGTTAAGATGCGCGTACTACAGGCGTCCTAACGGCACTGCGCCTTAAGTATGCGTTGGCACCAACTGGAGCAGGGGTGAGTGGTGGGGCACGTGTGGGTGTGCAGATCACTGAGATGGCGTTTTATGGTGACTAGAAGGCCAGGGGAAGTTTATTCCGCGGAGTATGGTGGGATTCGGGGAAAGTAGTACGCGGGCGGAGTTTCTCGGAAAGGTAGGGACGTTAGGATGGCGTTAGCATGCCTCTAGGATGTCATTAGGAGGTTGGCGTTAGGACGTAGTTAGGATGCTCGTAGGCAAAGTTAATACGCTAATGGCACTCTAGCGGCACTGCGCCTTATAAAGTATGTGTTAGTTGTACTACTGCAAGGGTCGTTACCAAGGTCACAATTTGCAACTGCCTGCATGGCATGTGGCAAGCAAAAAATGAACTAGCAGCGATTCATGTCTCATACATCGACCTCGTCGTCGTCCTATGTCTTTGATCCCTCGAAGAAGTCGGCCGTTGGGTCGAGAATGACCGCGGTTTCCATGCACGGATGTGGTACAATAACAACCTGCTGTTCTACTCTATTGGCTAATATGAATGGCTCCATGTTGTCAAAGGCCGCACGGTCTACGTGCGGGTTGAAGGTATAGACCGTCTTGGTCAAGTTATCCGGGCCGAGAATGGAGTGACGTCGACGGTACTCCTTGATCTGTTCGTCGGTCGGCTTAGTGAACCAATCGCATTTCAGTCAGTAAGATGTAGACCTTTCCTGCAATCACCACCCGCAATATTCTCGTAATACGGCCGTGCACTAGGGGAAAAGCGTAGGTCAATATAGGTGAATCGCAAGTCAATGGAGGGGAATTTTTTAAATTGTCCCTGATATTGACATCATATTCACCAGCTAATATGTCAATATCATGTCAAATAAGGGTGTAAACCACACTCAAAATGAACTCAACATTTTGACATTCAATGACATTGAATTGACTTGCGCCCCCCCTCCCCGCCCCTTACCCCCGCCTCCTTCGAGGAGCGGGTGGGAGAAGAAAATGAGACTACCCTACCCCCCCCATCTGTAACCCCTCCGTCCCCCATTCGAGGAGCGGGCTGGACATGGGCCCGTGGGAGGCCGTCGCAAGCCCGTGGGACGCTGGGTCAGTCGCGCGCGTGACCCACCACGCTACAGTTGTCAGGCTGGGTCAGTCGCGCGCGTGACCCACCACGCTACAGTTGTGCTGGGTCAGTCTCGCGCGTGACCCACCACGCTACAGCTGTGCTGGGTCAGTCGCGCGCGTGACCCACCACGCTACAGCTGTGCTGGGTCAGTCGCGCGCGTGACCCACCACGCTACAGTTGTGCTGGGTCAGTCGCGCGCGTGACCCACCACGCCGGTTGTCTGGGTCAGTCGCGCGTGACCCACCACGCTACGTTGTCTGGGTCGCGCGTGAATGACGTGAATTGACTTGCCCCCCTACGGTGGGAGAGGAAATGAGACTATCCTACCCCCCTCCCTCCCATTTGTAACCCCTCCGTCCCCTATTCGAGGAGCGGGCTGGAAATGGGCCCGTGATATTTTGGAGTCACGCGTCACGCGAATGTGATGGTGGAGATCAGAAATATTCCGAAGATGAGAAATATTCCGGAGTCACGCGACACACAAATGTGATAGTGGAGATGAGAATTATTCCGGACTCATGCGACACGCGAATGTGATGGTGGATATGAGAACTATTCCGGAGATGAGAAATATTCCGGACTCACTCGTCACGCGAATTTGATAGTGGAGGTGCGAAATATTCCGGAGTCACGCGAATGTGATAGTGGAGATGGGAAATATTCCGGAGTCACGCGAATGTGAATGTTGTGCTGTTAATTAGATATCGAAATCTGCCGATGTATTTGGGAATTATAAGGAGAAATCTGCCCACATGCGAGGGGTGATATGAGGCTCCACACATTCACCACCTTGTAAAATTTCAATGAAAATTCACCATACATTGACATCTATCTCACATTACATTCACGGCTCTTTAACTTCAACGAGAATTCACGGTGTATTGACATACATTTCACTTACATTCACTATTTATTGATATGATATTCGCAGTTCTTTACTACCACGTAACCATTGAAAGAATTCATTACCGAAATATTACCGTTGAAACGAAAGCATGCATAACCGTTGAAGTCAAACATATTTATATTTCCATAGTTATAAACACTCAGTCAAGCCTACAGGTCTTCTTTGACCATCAAGCACATCATCGAACTACGACCGTCACGCTCTTGAAAGAATTAGTCCTTGATGCATCGCTAGTCACGTTCGTTCTTGCGTATCATATCAAATGCAGTCCAAAAACGCAACATATATATGTATTGCGTAACGTATATGCATATGACCCATACACGCGGGCGTGCAGTGGTCAGCCAGCCAGGCACGTGAGTTCAAACACCGTAGGATCACAAATCTGAAAAAGTAACCGGCTATAACATATATTACAAAATACACTTCCAAAGTAGTCTGCGTGTCTTTTTTGCTGCTCTTGCTCGCATGCGTTCGCAGCTTGTTGTTTACCTAGAAGGGGGTGATAGATGTGTTCATCTCGCCAGCCCGATGGGCTGGGAGTTGTTGGTTCGAAGCCAACTCACCCCGCTGAGTCTTTCAATTTCCTGTTTTATATGATTGTCTTTATGTTTTACGCTAACATCGCAGTGTTTTGGTGGCAGCGGGTTGGCGTAGCGACGCAGACTACTTTGGAAGTGTATTTTGTAATATATGTTATAGCCGGTTACTTTTTCAGATTTGTGATCCTACGGTGTATGAACTCACGTGCCTGGCTGGCTGACCACTGCACGCCCGCATGTATGGGTCATATGTATATATGTTACGCGATACATATATATGTTGCGTTTTTGGACTGCATTTGATATGATACGCAAGAACGAACGTGACTAGCGATGCATCTAGGAGTAATTCTAGTAGTTCTTTCAAGAGCGTGACGGTCGTAGTTCGATGATGTGCTTGATGGTCAAAGAAGACCTGTAGGCTTGACTGAGTGTTTATAACTATGGAAATATAAATATGTTTGACTTCAACGGTTATGAATGCGTTCGTTTCAACGGTAATATTTCGGTAACTGCGGTTATTAGTGAATTCTTTCAATGGTTACGTGGTAGTAAAGAACTGTGAATATCATATCAATAAATAGTGAATGTAAGTGAAATGTATGTCAATACACAGTGAATTCTCATTGACGTTAAAGAGCCGTGAATGTAATGTGAGATTGATGTCAATGTATGGTGAATTTTCACTGAAATTATAGAGTGTCATCATATCATCCTATATAGCCTCATATCATCCCTCGCATGTGGGCAGATTTCTCCTTACAATTCCCAAATATATCGGCAGATTCTTCGATATCTAATTAACAACACAACATTCACATGCGCGTAACTCCGTAATATTTCTCATCTCCGGAATATTTCCCATCTCCACCATCACATTCGCGTGTCGCGCGACTTCGGAATATTTCGGCTCATCTCCGGAATATTTCGCACCTCCACTATCAAATTCGCGTGTCGCGCGACTCCGGAATATTTCGGCTCATCTCCGGAATATTTCCCATCTCCACCATCATATTCGCGTGACGCGTGATTTCGGAATATTTCGGCTCATCTCCGGAATATTTCTCATCTCCATTATCACATTCGCGTGACGCGTGAATCCGTGTCACGCGATTGTGATAGTGGAGATGAGAAATATTCCGGCGTCAAGTGTCACGCGAATGTCATAGTGGAGATGAGAAATATTCCGGAGATGAGAAATTTTCCGGCGTCACGCGTTACGCGAATGTCATAGTGGAGATGAGAAATATTCCGGAGATGAGATATATTCCGGCGTCACGCGTCACGCGAATGTGATAGTGGAGGTGAAATATTGCGGAGATGAGAAATATTCCGGAGTCAAGTGTCACGCGAATGTGATAGTGGAGAGGTGGAATATTCCGGAGATGAGAAATATTCCGGCGTCACGCGTCACGCGAATGTGATAGCGGGAGATGTGAAATATTCCGGAGATGCGAAATATTCCGGCGCCACGCGTCACGCGAATGTGATAGTTGAGAGGGGAAACGTATGTCAGGGGCGCGCCTCGCGCGCTTGGGGCGTGCACTAGAGCGCACATGTGAATGCAAAGTCATTTTAGGTCAAAACGTTGACTTCATATTGAGTGTATTTTAAAGCACCGTTTCATTTCATATTGATTGCGTATTGACATATTAGCTGGTCAATATCGGTCAAAAATAGATATTATTGACTTCATATTAACTGTTTTTGACCGATTTTGATTTTTTGACATTGTATTGACATATTTGCTTTTCCCCTAGTGGTGCCTACATATCACCAAGCCCACGATTGTGTAAACAGCTAAGTCAGTATGTCGTTAGCACATTATGCGCATCCTAATCGAGTCATAACGACATCCTAAAGACATGTTAAAGGTAGAATACTGCGTGCTCCTTCCTCGCCTTGCCACGGTTTTTGGCTCACCGTGCTCGTCCACTTCCTCACTCGCGAAGAAAGTGCGAAAGTAGCTGTGTACGGTGCGCTTGTTCCGATCGGTCGTAGCCGTGCGGTAATCACTAATCAGCGTCGCCGATCTTGACGTGCGTGAAGTTATAGCGAACCGGTGTCGGCCCCGCCATGAGCAACATCTCGTACTTGGTGAACTTTCGGCCCAACCATTCCGTAGGATCCGCGTACGCTCCAAATGGGGGCTCGCGTATGTGCTCAGGTTTGCCCTCCCTTGCACACACCGCGTTCCGGTACAGCTTGTTTCGCAGTCCCATCCGTGCATTCCAACTGTGCACAGCGATACGATACCGTTAGTACGTTAGACGCGTCCTAAATATGCAATACCGGCGTCATAAGGGCATACACAACCGCTCGGGGAATGGGGCCACAAATCACCTGCGCGCGTCTTCCACATACTTCTCCCACTTCTCCACCAGCTCTCGATAAGCCGGCAATTCAGTCCGCATCCAAACCTTCAAGGCCTTAATGTCATCATCTCGCAAGACCACACGTTTCCCCCTAGCCGATACCTCAACCGCAATTGCCCCGCGGCTCCCCATGGTCACGGCCGCCGGCATCCGGGTGGAGTGGTCTTCCGAAATGAAAGTGATTAACCCACGCACCAAATGCAACACCTTCACCCGCTTGATGCAGTTCATTATGGCTGGAACGGGTAGGGAGTTGCTCCTCGCTAGGCTTTTGATGTGACCGTTCAAGGACTCGAAGGCGTACATCCATACCTCCCGCATGGGACCATACTTCTCAAGTTGTTGGACGAAGTGAGAATACATGTGAGTGTTAATCACACACCAAGCATACGCTGGCCCGGTCGCCTCCAACTCCTCGAAAAATGACTTGATTTCTTGTGCGAGTGGCTCCATATCCTGCACGTACGCAGCAATTCGTTAGGGCCCGTATGATGTACGAAGCATGTTAACGGCATCATAATAACATACTAACCACATCCTAACCGTTTACCTTAGGACGCACTTGTGTCGTCGTGATCTCCCGCACGATCGTGTTTGCCCACTAGCTTGGCCAATCGATTGGCGGGCTGCCCTTCATCTTATGGCCAAGCGCAGACTGTCGACAAGATACCGTTTTGCACGAGCTTCAAGCCGCCGTGAGCCCGAATGTGCTTGGCGGCTTTCTTATCGGCGGTAGTTTGCAACAATCGTTTGCGGCCACGCCCCCATCTTTCCACCGCCCTTATGCTCTTCAAGAAACTGCGCGCCTCCAAGCATCGCTTCGTGGTAGACCTTCTGTCAGGGCGGGGTGGAATCGCGAAAGGTCCGTGATTCATCTTGTACATCAATACCTCCTTACCTGCGTCACATTATTTGAACTGAGTATGCCGTTAGTACCCCCGAGTAAAAACCGAGTAAAACGCTCAAGAACTTGACGCCCGTATTCCGCATACTCTCCTCCAAGGTCGCTCCCGAAAGTTCGGGGTCTCCGCTATCTCGCAGATCTTCATGCATTGCGGCATGACGCTTGTACTCGGCGTCCATGCGCAACGGTGGAGTGCCTAGACCGAAGAGAAAACAAAGTAATCAGCAAACACTCATTTACACCACATGCATTATACGGTTAGCACGCCTTTAGGCTTTTAAGTACATCCTAACGCCAACCTAACGACGTGCTACTAGCATACCTGGCGGATTTTGCTTGCTGAAGAGGTACAGTATATCGCGGTCTACAAGAAACTGTATCTACAAGAAACTAGCCGCTATTTTTCTCTCCAAAAATTAAGAAAATCCTTAAGAAACCTTTCGCTAAATTTCCACGCGGAAGGTCATGAAACCCCTCCGATTAAGAAAATTTCGACGCTAGATTCGCCAACTAGACCATGATATTTAGTCCTATTAATAAGGTTCATTTGCCTGTTATCCGTGTAAGTGCATCATAGCTTATCGAAGATTGAGTGCCGTACACATTCGAAATATAATGTATGTCATGCCGCATACGCAATTGAGGGTGCATACTACTAGGCAGCATACAGTCATGGGGGGTTCTGGTGTTAATATGTTAAGTTGGAGTAGTCTGCCATATCTAACACCTCGAGGTCCAACAGCTCCTTGGACTCACGAAGGCCATCCATCACGGCCGGCTTCAGAACATACGGGGATGAGAAGAGCTTAGTCTTCTCTCTCTTGAAGTTTATCTCATTGAGGACTCCCTCATCTAACAAACCTTTCCGTGCCTTTGCAGTTGCTACTTTACGTTCGTCCATAAGTATACCCTCTCAGTGTAGTAGGAGACTATAACCGCGTTCCAGTGTAGTGCAGTTCGGCAGTTCTGTGAGCGTGCTTTGTGAGCGTGCATAAGAAAAAATACGCTAACTTGCTCCCCGCATCGACTTGTGGGGAAATAGGGCAACTAAGAAATCGCCATCGCTAAGTTTACGTCGATGATTCTAGGTGTCGCGATTAAGAAAAAATCGACGCTAAGCGATGCAAATCGGGCACCCTCGGATAAGAAATCTAGCACGCTAGAGAGGGAAAAGGGGTCAGAAAAAAATAACAAACTAGCACTACGGGAAATTTACCTTTTTCTTATAGACCGCGATCTACTGTACACCATTTTGTGCATTAATGTTGACCATGTCCCCCAAATCTTGCATACTAGGCACGCACCGTATGCACCGACGTCCATGGGCGACGTCCGGGATGTGGCAAAAGCGTGGCGACTGAAGAGTCGCCGTCGTCCTCAATGGATTCCACGATGCTTACCACGTCAACGCGGTCCTCTATCAATGACGAGGGACGGGCGTCGTCATCGGTGGGGTCGGCCATCGGCTCGGGGCGGGGTGAAGGCGAGGCGGGCGGCGGGGAGTCGTGGACGTCTCGTATCAAGGAGAAGGAGGGGTGGTGCCGTCATCGGTGGGGTCGGCCATCGGCTCGGGGCGCGGTGAAGGCGAGGCGGGCGGCGGGGAGTCGTCGACATCTCGTATCAATATCGAGAGAGGGGTGGTGTTATCGATGGAGGCGGCGACAATGAGCATGATTGCAGTGGCAATGGACACGAGACGATGTCGCACGCCACGTGTCCGTAATTTTATGGGAAATACGCGGTTGGCGTACATTACCTTGCCCGGTTCTCCTTCCAAAATGGACGGGATCGGCAACCATGACGGGTACCGTAGGGTCGTTAGCATGTCTTGGGCGCAACGATGAAAGTCGCAGGGAGTCATGCAAGTTGGTTCGTCCTTGCGATGACGACAAGTGTAAATCTGAACCATGCCGACGTTTCTCCACTTACGCGCTTCCAATCTACAAGCGGTTACGTGACAAAGAGCACGCATCATGTCTTCCGTTTGGCACCTGCCACGCGTTAGAGTGCTGTTAAGATGTCGTTAGTTGGCTACTATCCAAATTCATGGTCCTCCCACAAGGACCAACGCGCGATGACTATTATGAGTGCCACATGGATCTTTGAGGCGTATACGTGCTTTTGGCATCATATTTATGAGTCAACTGAATAATTTCCCCTACAGGATCGCCCACGCGTGTGCTAGAGGGGCGTGCTTAAAGGGTGCGCTTTTGATATGTTTTTTATCGAAATCGTCGAAAAAAAGATGGTCCTCTCACAAGGACCATAGTCTTTAAGCGTCCTAGCGGTTGCATGGTGCGCGGTGTTGGCCGCTCATGGTCGCACACCTTGAGTTTATGACCAAATATGAAAACTTAGTTGGATAGTCCAAACTCTAGTCGCCATCTGAGCTCTCGTTTACCGTGGCGGGTGATCACTCCCGAGTGAAATAAGGATTTTGTGATTTTTGCACTTCTAATTTTCACTTCGCGTCAAGCTAACGAGTGCACATCGCTCACATACTTGCCCATATGGCTTATGTTAAGCTTTCAAAAAATCATTTTATGGATATACTTCAAAAGTTTAAGCACCATACGCTCCTACCACACTGTGAATGCACTCTAGCGGGCATCGTGGATAATGGGTCATGTTTGCACCGATTATGCCATTCCGGCTAAAAAACCGACTAAAAAGGTGTACGGTTGTTAATAAGCATTAGAGATGGCCAATATATGCACTCCAACATGACGTATGACCCAAATATGATGGGGACATGTATATAAGATCGATATGATCGCATGGACGCAGGTGTAGCCTGCACATACTATTCCCAAAAAATTATTGAAGATATCGTATCTTTTTGTGCCTTTTTTAATTTTCAAAAAAATGCAATCTGAAAAAGTTGAGGGTGCTTGTCGCAAATGCGAACGCCATGGATATATTGGGTGGATCCAGGCCGGACCAAGCATCGAAGTAAATAATATATGTCCCATTGATACTAAAAATCATTGGGCGCGCCTTCTAGATCCGAACCAATGCCCAATTAAATTCTTGCAACATTGGTCCTTGTGGGAGGACCATAATCGATTATGGTCCTCCCACAAGGACCATGGGATAGTAGCCATAGTACGTCGTTACATTGTGTTTAACATGCTAACGGCATCATATGTGTGCGACAGTCCTGCGAAGGTCCAAATGGACGATTGTGATTCAAGAGTCCAAATGAAAGTTAGGGCACTATCTTTCAAAGGGTCCTTGAAAAAACGAAATCACTCACCTTGCATCATTCACGCACGCCACAGTGGTTTCCGCCCATTGGCTAACTCGAAACTTCTTCGTGTGCTCCTCGAAATTTTGACCCAACCGGAAACCCTCCGGACAACCAACGGTATCGGCAGCAAGTGGTACCGCCGGGCTTGATGGTGCGGAGGTGGCAATATTCACCGGACCACGCTGTGGTGCCAAGGGTACTGGGTGAGGTGCTGGGTGACACATGGCCATTCGGGCTAGTCGTGGCGCACGCGTTTTGGCCACCGGTCGTTCTGGTCGTTGGAGGGAAAGCCCACGGTGACCCGGGGCCGCACGGGGTGTACTTGCGGACGCCTGCACGAACTGGTCATCGGATGCATTGGGGGGAACTTGGCGAGTCCATTGTTCACGTAGCGCGGAGAAATGCTCTCCGGGGCGAAGTGCTTTACGGGGCATCGCAGGCCTGTGACCCCCCCCCCGTAGGCGCGTTAAGACGTGGTTAGTACGTCATAAAGGAGTCCTAATGCCACACGTTAGGGTGTCATTAGGATACCGTTAGGATGGGCGAACTACAGGCATCCTAAAGGCCTCCTAAAGGTGTCCTAACCAGGGAATCTTTTGAGGAATATTCCTCTAGGCCCGTTAAGATGTGCACCACATAGCACGCCCTTAGGACACCTGTAACATGTTGTCGCCGTTAGCATGTAGTTAGCACGCCTTTAGCATGCGTGGCGTTAGCATTTGAGCGGCGTCTAGTCTCACCTAGTACGCCACTAACGGCGTGCAATATGGTGCCGTTAGCATCTAGTCTCACGTAGTAGGTACCGTAACGGTATCGTAGCGGCATCCTACAGCATACTAACAAAATCGCATGCAAACAAAAAAAACAAAAAAAAACTGCAAGTATGGGGTTAGTATACTATAGGCATCATAAGAGCATGCTACCGACATAATATCCGCGTAATGTACATTGCATGCTAAAGGGGTACTAACGTCATATGACTTGTATGACATAAGCTATAAGACCCAAAAATAGCGAAAAAAAACAAAAAAAAACAAAATTTTGGCAGGGAAATGGGCAAGTTGAAGGGAACACACCCCTCCAAGCAAAATGTTGGTTTTGTTTTTTTGCCATAGATATGAAGCATTTTGTGCGCACGATTTTTTCAAAATGCGCAGGAGCAAAAAAAATAAATATAAACAAAAAAGTAAAAGTAAAAGTTCTCACCGCACCGCACCGCACCGTCGCGTCGCGTGTCCGAGACAGACCGACCTGCGCCGACCTGCGCTGGTCACTCGAGACGACAGCGCGACGCGACAGGGCAGGGACAGGCGGACAGCGACAGCCGAACGACAGCGACATCGATTCACGATACTGATACTGCATACTCATACTATCCGATACTCATAGTGTGACACAGGTGACACGCGACAGTCGACTGCGACTCGAGTGATGCGGGATGCCGCTCGGGCTGCCGATGCCGCGAGCCCGCGACGACCAGTTCGAGTTGAAGATCAAGCGAAGGGGAAGGTGAACGTTGAAGTGGAATACACTCAACACTGTGTCCATCGAACTAAAATAAAGAAACTTTAAGTATTCACAAGTCAAAGGCAGCGGTGAACGCAGAGTTATCGGGTAGTGGGTGCTGTTTTATGTTTGTTCTTGGTATCATAAAAATACTGCACTACGCTACATATTCATAGTGAATGCGAGTGCTACTGTAATTTTTCTGCGCGCATGTCGGTGTGCTTAGCATCGAATTGAGGGGTGAAATAGAAGTAAGTTCTCGCTAGTCGTATGAACTAGATGAAGTTGGTTAAATTCCAACTCACCCCACTTGGCCTTCTTATTTTCCTTTGCTACTCTTATATTTCATCTTATGATATTTTTGCGCTTTACTATCCATTGGTTTTGAGTTGCGCGTTGTTTTTCAGATCGGCTGAAAATGAGCGAGTGGAAAGAACTAATTTTCAGCCCATGACCAACACCAAGACCTAAGGTGTGTGCGCTATCTTTCCTAGGTTGGTACATAAGAATTTGCGCGTTTGTGTTATGTGCTTGCTTTACTAAGCGTGGGTTTCTTTGTTGCGCTTAATTTTTCAGATCGGTTGAAAAGGAGCGAGTAGAGAAAGCAAATTTTCAGCCCATGACCAACGCCAAGACTTAAGGTAAAAGCTATACCCTTTCTAAGTTAGAACCTAAGTTGTTGTGCTTTTGTGTGAAGTTTCTCACTTGACTAAGTGTTGGTTTATTGTTCCACTTGCTTTTTCAGATCGAATGAGAATGGGCTAGTGGAAAATCTCGGAAGGTTTTCCTCCAAGACCAACGCCGAGATTTCTCGCTTGTTGCACGTTGTTTTAAAGAGATTAGGTTGATTCCCTAGAGGCAATTTTCAGACTAGAGCCTTGTTTTGAGCGAATTAGGCTACGAATGGGGCAGCCCTACTTACGATTGGATTGTATTGTGGATAGTAAAAATATTAACGTTTCTAGACTTGTCAAAGTGCATTCAACCACGCATATGCTTTGTTGTGCATCACACTTGTTTATCACACTTGTTGTGCATCACACTCACCAATCACAATGTATCTCGCACCTCACAATGCATATGCCTTCGCATCAAGCTTCCCCCGATATGAATACTCGCAACGTTCGCGTTTGACTGCTTGTGTAGTTATGGCATGGTTAGTATGCGTTTAGTATGCGTCCTAACACACTAAAGCTATGCTAAAACCAACGTTAGTATGCCTTTATTAGAGAGATTCCGCAAGGGGCGGAGAAATAAGCGCGGAGAGTTAAGCGCGACGCCACGTCAGCATCGTGCGACGTCATCGCGCTTATTTCTCTGCTTAACTCTCTGCGACGAAAAATGCCCTTTTGGTTTCCGCAGATGTGAAATCCCGGAGAAATAAGAAATAATTATAATTTTTTAAATCGGGAATCGAGAACGTCGTCATGACGTCCGGTTCTGTCCTGTGTTGTAGAATGAACAGGTTGAAACGATCCGATCTACCGTAAGATGAATCGAAAATTTCAATCTGCGGCAGTGAGGTACTCAATCGGAAAAGATTCCCTTAGTTCTCCACAGTTCTTATTTCTCCGGAGGGCGGAGAGATAAGAAATCGTTAATAGTGGGGGCGGAGAACTAAGGAGAGAGCTAAGGAGAGAGATAAGAACTGTAGAGAAGTAAGGAACTGTCATCTGTCGACGTGGACGGAATTTATGACTGAAGATTCCCTTATTTGTTATTTGTTAGTTCTCCGACCACTTTGCGGAACCTCTCTATTATGTCCCCGATAGCATGTCGTTAGGACGCCTTTAGGGTGTCGGTGTTAGTATGTTCTACTAACGTCGTCCTATGAGCATCATAATGGCATCCTAACGCCTGTTGATATGCATATGTTAGTATGTCCGAACGTCGTCCTATGAACATCATAACGGCATCCTAAAACCAGTTAAGATGCATGTGTTAGGGGCGTCCTAACGGCATCATATGCACGTACTAACGGGTCGTTAAGACGTATGGCGTTAGTATGCCGTTAGCATCTAGTCTCACGTAGTAGGTACCGTAACGGTATCCTAAACGCATACTAGCGGCATACTAACTTGCCTACATATACTGCTGTTAGTATGCCTTTAGTACACCTTTAGTACACATACTACAATTTCCTAGGACCGTAGGGGCGACTGGTCGCCACTCGGAGGCCCGCGTGTTAATAATGCATAATGAACTGCGGCAAGCGCGTAATTACATCGATTGACGCGATGCCTGATCCAATTGCTTTCGCCATCGCGACCGCCATACGCATGATGATAGCTGTCGGTCGACACACTATACGGTATCCTGCGCATGTGACATGCAACTCTGCCATGTGCACGGCGTCGTGTGTGGCATGCGCTTTCAATGATTTCATGCAATTGCCGCGGCGTGATGCGCGTATAAACTACATCGTGTACGAATGATGATGCCATTCGTGCATACTACGATACTTGTATGGTGGCACACGTGAATCGATAACCATTTATATGGATGTGTGTATCGCGTGCACTCGCGACGTCTTGATTGCTGCTTTGGCTATGGCTATATGGAGACTGGACCGGACTGGACTGGACCGGACTGTCACAATGGAGATATGATATTGGTCCACGAAAGACGTCCGTCCGTCCGTCCGTCCACTGTCCGTCCACAGTGGACGGACGGACAGTGGACGGACGGACGGACCAAACATTCTTAACATTCTAAGATTTCGCAAAATAGGGCTCCCATACTTAAGCCCATACTTAAGGAGTGTAGCGCGTCGGCCCGCGTCGACGCCTGCGTTTTCCCATACTTGAGAAAATTTAATTGTTTTCTTCATACCTAAGGAATATACACTAACTCCCCCCTCCCCCCCTAACCAGGGACTCAGGGGGTATAACCCAGTCGTATGCGAGTGTCAAACGTGCGTCAGAGAGACGAACCTAACCACAGAGCTTGACAATCGTATACGATTGTCAAACGTGAGTCAGGCAGTAACCCTGTGATTTTTTGTTTCATATTTTTTGGGCATTCACACAGAGCTTGATCGTGTTTCATCACTATATAGCACAGACTGGTCGGCTAGTTTCTCTCGTCACAGGAATCCCTGTTTTTCCCAACCTGCGCCGCCATAAATGTCATCTCTATCGTCATCTGTCACGGTATCGTACTGGTGCGGTGGATGGACACGTGTCGCTAGCAGTTTGGGAAAATCGAAAAATTACAGCGCGTGTACTCTCGTTGAGGTGGCGGTGCGGCGGAAAATGTCGAATAATGGCTAGCTAGCGTCGCCGTCCAGCAAGGCACCGTAACGCGCGAAGTCCGATGTCTCCCCAAGGTGGATCGTAAACTCAAAACAAATTCCTCGCCGCGAGCCTCACCGTAACGTCAATCTACAACACCTCAGAGCGCATCTCCCCAAGCGAAGACGCAACAGTCACGCGTCCACGCACCACCTACTCCAAGCGGCGACGCTTAGCCAATCATGGCAACAACAGTGAGAACATATGAGCGTGGAATGGGTCCACGACCTAGGGGAATATAAGCATGCGAGTATCACATGGCTTATTCGTTCAGCCGATACTAATTGTTCAACCAATGCCTCGGGTTCACAACCCAATTGTGGTAGCATCTGAGAGATGCGGGGCATTGCGTATATGAGGAAGCGTTGAGCTTCAGCAGTAACTTCTGGAGAAGTGACTGCACTCATCACCCACACTTACGCTGCGCGAGTTGTTATCGTTCAATAACATCCGTGCTATCATATCGCTTACTGAGCGATCCCTAACAGTTGGTATTCTCAGCGTCAAGGCGACGAACGAGGACATATCAAGTGTGAGTGCAGCAGTAGAGATATTGTAACTTTGTGTGTGTAACAGGTTTGCGGATCGCATATATCATACAGGAGCCGCAGTCGCACATATCAACATATCTCGCATAATATCGACCGCTGCGGAATAAACAGCGAAATCAGTGCGCGAGGAGACATAGTCGCAATCGCATTTGTTCGTACATACGCCGTCAGTGGATAACAGCGCGACAAGGTGTGCATTCAGCATACAATTCGCACATATGCGCTGTTACCATTCTCAAAATTGCACGAGATGCGACAAACTAACGCGCAGATGAACAATTCGTCATCAGTGTATGTTCCTATACAAAATGGCATTCGTATCATATGCCGTACATATCTGCGACGAGATATGATCACCATTCGCAGCGCGCACATCAGCATTCGCAGCGCGCACATCAGCGATTCATCAAAGTCGCAATAAATCGCAGTTTGCAGTTTTGATGCGTATACTGATCTCGTCATCGAAAAATCATCATTTCAAATGGTCGCAAAAATCACTTGTCGACGCGCGCTTAATTATTTACCTTGACAGGATATGTATACACCTGCTAGATGCATCATAACAGATGATGCGCGATGATGGTATATATAAATGCAGCATGCTACAATATCTGTGATGCTCGCACATAAAATATGATGCTTATTCACTGTCACATTTGCATACAAGTTTGCAGTCATGTGTGTGTGAACTACATGCTGTGTGTGTAACTATACCAATTTGAGGGCGTCGGGGATTCGTCTGCGGCTGGCTCTATTTATGTCCAGTGCCTTGGGGCTTTTTCACCTGCCGGGGGACTGGTGGTTGACAGCCACGTTATGGGGTGCTGACATCTCGTTGTGAACGGGGACGGCCACTGGAATGATTTGGATGATGGGATTGTGGCTGTCCCTGTGGTACCCTTCTGACGGGTACTGCCTCTTTGAGGGCGTCGGGGATTCGTCTGCGGCTGGCTCTATTTATGTCCAGTGCCTTGAGGCTTTTTCACCTGCCGGGGGACTGGTGGTTGACAGCCACGTTATGGGGTGCTGACATCTCGTTGTGAACGGGGACGGCCACTGGAATGATTTGGATGATGGGATGTGGCTGTCCCTGTGGTACCCTTCTGACGGGTACTGCCTCTTTGAGGGCGTCGGGGATTCGTCTGCGGCTGGCTCTATTTATGTCCAGTGCCTTGGGGCTTTTTCACCTGCCGGGGGACTGGTGATTGACACCCACTTTATGGGGTACTGGCATCTCGTTGTGAACGGGGACGGCCACTGGAATGATTTGGATGATGGGATGTGGCTGTCCCTGTGGTACCCTTCTGATGGGTACTGCCTCTTTGAGTGCGTCGGGGATTCGTCTACGGCTCGCTTTTTGGGAGCGTCTTGGATTCGTCTGACGCTAGCTCCCTCTCCGTGTACAGTGCTCATGGTTATTACACATGCCGGGGGACTTGTGTTCTTTGACCTTGATATGAAGTACTGGCGGATCGCTGTGAACGGGGACGGCCGCCGGGTGGAAGTGGGTTTTGGGAGGCGGTTATCCCTGTGGTGCCATTCTGGCGGGCACTGCCTCTTGGAGAGCTCGGTAGATTCGTCTGTCGTGCTGCGAGGAGAGGCAGAAGGTGGTGATGTACAACTTCTGTGTTCTCCCTTGAATTTTGTGGGGAGCACTTAGGTGCCCGCATGTTTCCTTTTTTGACATGGGGTGTCCATGCTGTGTGGTGTGACTGCATTCATGACATAACCATGGACCAACAGGTCCCATCCATCGACCGGGAGCCACTGGGGGGCATGCCAGCAGGGTCCGCTTACTCCGTTACCCAGAGACCAACAATTGTTGGGCGATGATCGGTCACATCGTATCATCCTTCCATGCTGCCTTGCATCTGGGTTGGGAATATGTATGAGTTTGTGGTATCTTGTCACGGCCCCGCCCTGCTCTTGATTTGCTTTTCACATCCACTGGGATGATGATGGGCTGGCTTTTGTTGGCCGATCTCATGCCGTTCAGTGTAACTATACCACACACACACACACACACATAGTATGACATCAGATGAAGTAGATGTTGTGCAATCATATACATACAGCAAATATCCTAGTGTGTGCAGCAAAATCACATGTGTGTGCAATCATATGGGTGTTCAGCACTTACCACACACACACACTTGCAGTGTATACTCCTCATTCAGTATATACCAAATGCATGCAGCAAGATGTTCCAAGTATTATTATATCATGCAACTATATCATGCAATCTGATTCCACTGTATTATACATTGACATGCATACACATATGCATCCAGCTTGATCACGATAGCAGCTGGCATGTATGCATCCAGCTTGATCACGATAGCAGCTGGCATGTATACTCACATATAACAAGTGCATCAGTTGCAAAATAAGTCACATAGCATACCTGCTGTGCATGATAAAATATAAACGAACCCACTTGGTGTAAGGTGCCTCTTCATGGTCTTAACACAATAATTAGCTCAATATACCATGACGCGGGATTTGGGATGGGTATATTGTTCTATTGTGGATCACTGAAAGGAATGCTCACCGGAACCAAGTGTAAAATATACCCAAGCAACTCATCACTGCAGATGAGATATGCAGGATTACATTACTAACCGAGTTGATATACATCATGTTAGATACATGCTGTTATTGGTATTCAGACCATCTTATGTGATGAACAATTTGGTATAGTGTAAATACCTACACCACACACACATAGTGTACTCAATCAGGAAGTACCTATGTAGTGACATATGTATTGTTGCAATCACTGACATCATTGCGTAAAATGACATTGCACTGATTCTACGTGTAATCATCAAATCACTGGTATCATTATGTACATTGAAATTGCACTGACTCAAAAGTGTAATAATCATGTATTACATCAATACATTATACATAGATACCATCCAACAAACACATGTGCGTGTTGGATGTCAAGTGATGGCGATAGATATGGGACAGGATCACACAACCTGCTGAAGGGCTGGATGGAGATATCTCCAGACCCGAAGGCAATATACAGTGCTCAGATAATAGCTGGTCACTGTTGAGCACTGTCCATTCGTCCCACACACTATTGCTGGAGCAACAACAACTTCTACATTGCATTTTGACAATTGATACAGTATTGATCAGTTCAATTGCATGTAACTCTCTCAGATCAGTAACTATATTGACATCTGATAGAGGTTGTTGTGGACAACACACACACACACACACATATGTGTGTGTGTGACACTGCTTAGATTTATTTATCAAGCTTTGTCCAAATCTACTTGGAAACTGAAGATATCATTTGATACTCTTTCAGTAAGTAGATGATAGGTTACTGACAAGTTATCACTTAAGTGATCACACTTAAAGTTGATACACCTAATATATATATCTTGGTCCACTTTCCATGGGTTTAAATCAGCAAAACCCATATGTGTGTGCAACCACACATATTGACCATCAGATATCTTCACTAAAAAGCCATGAAAAATATCATGTGCAAAAGTGAGATAAGTTACGTGAGTTCTGTAAGTTGCACATTACACAACCACTGATATATATGTACTATAGTATATATATAAGTGGCCAGAAAAGGTGAAAATGGGTAAAATCCCATTGCGGGAGATTTCAAAATTGAAATTCGGACTCCATTTTTTCACGAATTATCATTTTATACCTATTAAGGTACCAGAAAAACATTATGTGCACAGTCATATCTCATGTAACACCCTAAATATCAGGTGTGTAACACCTAGGGGTGTACATAGTTGCTGTAACTAAATACGTGAAAAACTAATACGTATGATTTCAAAATGAAAATTTGGGTTTCATTTTTTTCGTTAGCTATTGAAAAATATGCTCAAAATAGTACAGCACTTGTAACACCCTGTAACACCCTTTAAATCACGTGTACAGTTACAGGGGTGTAACATACCTCCTAAATACCACGTGATATACAGTGATATATTAAATGCAGTTTTGCTTCAATTTCTTCGAAAAATGTTCATACTGCTTTAATTTGACATAATTTAGTGTTACTGATGCCAAGTAACACCCTAATGTCACTGTGGGTGATAAGGGTCATTGTAACACTATATACCCTGAAATGCCGCTACATAATAGCAAAACACTCTGTGTTTGGCATTTTTGTCATGCTGAAATCAGCACAATTATGACAATATTTAGGGCAACAACCCAACAACTGTCGGGCAACAACCCAAAAACTGTAGGGCGACAACCCAAGGACTGTAGGGCAGCAACCCTAAAACTGTATAAGCTGCTTCCTATAAGGACTGCATGCTACATTATGAGGTATTAAGGCACTTGACAACTGCCTGTGTGTTCACACTTCCTTGAGAGG
This sequence comes from Cymbomonas tetramitiformis, assembly GCA_001247695.2. Taxonomy (NCBI): domain Eukaryota; kingdom Viridiplantae; phylum Chlorophyta; class Pyramimonadophyceae; order Pyramimonadales; family Pyramimonadaceae; genus Cymbomonas; species Cymbomonas tetramitiformis. The sequence goes on from LGRX02010950.1 coordinate 37,151, forward strand.
GGAAGAAGGTGGATATATACATACATCACCTCATTATTATGTACAGAAATAATACATGTACAATATATAGATATATATCATATTATATATATCACACACACACACTCAGCCAGTTGAAGGTATTTTGGTGTTGTGTTTTGTCTTATAGATGGCAGAAGAACCAGATGTTCCAGCTATCAATCCAGATCCATCTACCTGGTTCTTTGATATCTTAGGCTCTTACGATGCCTTCAGTCGGTTTAAGATACCCAAATGGCTTACTGGTTACGATAATACCCAGACCAGATTCGATGAGATAGGGTACTTCGACAACATCAGTCGTATGAAACCCGACATGAGCAGATACAGAGATCCTGAGACAGAACCACAGGAACCAGACGAAGAGTATACAGAGGATCGTGCTCCACCAGTTTTCACAGACCCTGATGATGGTCCAGTACCAGCACCAGCTCCATCCGCATTAGTTCCAAAGGTGAAAACGACTCCACCTAAGGAATATAAGGCTGGACAGGATGCTGAGATTTGGTTGGATACAGTGGATAGATACTTTCAGTTCACCTATCCAGGAGTACCAGACAAGGATCTTATTACAGTCTTCCTGACACTCATACAGAACAATGACAGATATTATTTTCAGGTTGTGGCCAAAAAGCCAGATGCCACGCATGAGAATATCAGAAGGACATTCCTCAGTCAGTTTGGCAATCCACACAAAAGATCAGTAGCCAAAAAGCATCTTATGGCGCTGAATCAAGGGAACCAGACCTTTTCAGATTATCTCCGCACGTTCACATCATTGGTTGCATTAGCATCAGTTGATCTGGATGATGCTTTGATAAAGGACAGATTCATCAGCAATATGGAATCAGATCTTCGCAAACAGTTCCATCTGAGATTCCTTACAGAAGACGAAAGGAATAATCTGTCGTGGGCACAAACCACACAGATCCTGCTCGATTTGAATTATGTTGTTCATTCGAAGCAGTCAGAGACCCTTCACTATAGGGGGCAAAAGGAACAGTCAGGAGGCCCAGTCAGAAAAGACAAGGACAAAGGCCGTGGCAAAAAGCCATATGATAGATCCAATCGGAATTGGAATCAGAATCAGAATGGCAATCAAAATCAAAATGCCAATCAGAATTCCCAAAGGAATAAAGGGAAAGGAGGAAAAGGCAAAGGCAAAGGAAAAGGGAAAGGATCAGTATCAAATCCTCCTAAGCATTGCCAACGTTGTGGTCGTACCAATCACGTCACAAAGGATTGTTTCTCCACCAGGACACCAGAAGGAAAACCTATAAAGGGCTCCAGCTCAGAATCCATACAGAGGACAGCAGCAACAAGATAATCAGGGTGCTAAGAACGAGTCTAACAAACTTGTGAAAACGATCAACACCCTGGTTAAGGAGCTACAGACTCAGCAGAGCATCAATGCAGCATTTGCAGTTCCAGCTCCAGCTTCAGATCCAGCTCCTCAGGGAAACTCTCCGGGTACTGCACAGGTACCAGTGTTGAGAGCACCCCGAAGGTAAATCAGCCTGAAGAAGCCACTGAAGCAAGTGGCCGGGTTGAGAGTATCTCAGAAGAAGTCCTTTCCAGTTTGACATTACAGTTTCAGCAGATGGATACTCCCTCAGAGCACATCGCACAGATGCAGTCTCAAACAACACAGCTGAAATCACAGAAGAAGCTGTTGTTGTACAAAGGGAAAGTATATGGACAGAGTACTCATGTATTGGTGGATCCAGGGGCTACATCATCTTTTATCGACAGACAGTTTGCTTCTCAGCTTGGTATTGCACCAACAGATTCCTCATCGTTCTCAGTGGGATTGGCTGGAGGAAGCCAGTTACCCTGTACATCCTGTCTTCCCAATGCTACATTCACGCTGGGTAAGTATAAGGACACAGAAGATTTCTACATCATTGATATGAAACCCTTTACAGTCATCCTGGGACAGGATTGGTTGGAAAGAAGAAATCCACACATAGACTTCCAGTCGAAGAATATGACGATCACCAGGAAACACTCATCAGGTTCCAGTGTTCGTACAGTTCTATCCAGAGTTGAACAGACTCCAGATTCAGATCACCTTCCTGAAATGGAATTGGTCAGTGCCACCACTATGAGAAAGCACCTGCGTCGTATACGATCTAGTGGGTCGGCTGAAGAAGCCGTAGCTTATCTCTTTTTTCTCTCAGAGGTCGATGGTGAATTGGTCATGACAGCAGCAGACTCAGACACCACTATGGAAGACCCAAAGGTCACAGCAGCACGTGGTCAAGTCAGAGAAGACTTTTCAGATATTTTCCAGGAGGATCTTCCAGCTGGCCACAGGCCAGAACGGTTTGAAGGTGGATATCATCGCATCAACATTGAACCTGGGCATATTAAGCCACCATCACAGCCAGTTCGTACCATTCCCGTGCCTATGATGGAGGAGCTCAAACGACAAATCATCAAATATGTCGAACTGGGTATCCTTCGTCCGTCATCATCACCATATGAATGTCCAATCATTTTCGCTCCTAAGCCAGGGGGGAAGTGGAGGATGTGCTGTGATTATCGAGCCCTTAATAACATCAATATAAAGGACACATATCCACTGCCACCTCACGATACCCTTCTTGCACGATGGTTTAGCAGATTTGACTTCAATCAGTTCTTCCATCAGATTCCTATACACCCAGATGACATTCACAAAACAGCAATACGTACCAGATACGGTTCCTATGAGTGGACAGTAATGGCTTTCGGGTTAACTAACGCTCTTGCAACCGCTCTTCGTGTTGGAAATCGAGCATTCTTTGACTTCATCGATCAGTTCTTGGTCATTTGCATGGATGACACCATTGTATACAGTCCAGATTTTGTCAGCCACGTGAAGCATGTTCGACAGTTCTTACAGCGCTGCAGAGATCATCAGTTCTACATCAGGCCTTCTAAGGTTGAGTTGTTCGTCAGATCCATCGATTTTATCGGACACCATATCTCTACGGCAGGCCTATCCATCATCGAAGACAGAATCCGTGCAGTCATGGCTATCCAGCCTCCAGTGTCGTATGGTCCAACCGTTGGAAAACAGCCTCTACGCCGTATGGCTAAAGATGGCAAGTCATCCCTTCGGTCATTCTTGGGCATGGTCGGCCAGTTTAGGAGATTCATACCAAAGTTCTCCAAGATTGCCGAGCCGCTCAATCGTCTCCTTAAAGATAATGCAGAGTTTGTCTGGGAATCTGAGCAGCAGAAGGCATTTGATAATCTCAAAAGTGCCATCTGCCATGCTCCAGTTCTACAGCTTCCAGATCAGAAACTGCCATCTATTATGGAGGTCGATGGATCAGGCACACACGTTGGTCAAGTGGTATTACAGGATCAAGGAAAAGGTATGAAGCCATGTGGCTATCACAGCGTCACTCTTTCTGATACACAGAGACGCTGGCCTATTCCTGAGATCGAGCTATTTGCCATTGTGGAGGGCTTCCGATTCTTTCGCCACATCTTGCTGGGAGCTCCTGAGACCATTGTTCGCTCAGATCATCAGCCACTGGTTTATTTCCAGTCCAAATCCACACTAAGCCCCAAACAGGCGAGGTGGTTGGATGAGCTCTCCGAGTACAACTTCAGAATAGAGCACATTGCTGGCGAGAAGAATCAGGTTGCAGATGCACTCACCCGAATTTCTACACTCTTTGAACTCACTGATTGTCTGCAACATATAGACATCAGCGAGGTTCCAGTCATTGACATACCGTCTACAGATTCTACATTCATTGCTCTTATATCTGCATCATCAGCTCATCAGCTTCACGACATTATTACATCACAGTATGATCGTGATACGTTTGCACAGACTATATTATCTAAGCTGGCATCATCGACATCATCACAGTCAGTCAGCCATTTCGAGCTCATACAGGGGTTGATCTATCGCAAGACCATATATGGCAGACAGCTTTACATTCCACCTACTGCCAAAGTTACAACAGATGACGGTGAGATCACACAGCTTCGCCACATTCTACTTCATGAGTGCCACTCAGCCACTATTTCTGGTCATGTAGGCAAAAATTGCATGCTCCATCTACTGCGTAGCCGATATTATTGGCCAGGAATTACGAAGGCAGCCATTCAGTACATTCGGGAGTGCCCCGTGTGTCAACGCCAGAAAACGAGGAGACACAAACCTTATGGTCAGTCACATATACGATATTGTGTGCCTAAGACAAAATGGCTTGATGTATCTATTGACTGGATTACTGACCTGCCTATCACTACTAATGGGCACGTCAGTATATTTGTGGTAATGTGCCAATTCTCTCATCGCTGTCATCTCATTCCCTTTAGCATGACCTGGACTGCTCAGCATACTGCTTCAATATATATGCAGCATATCTTCAAGCTCCATGGTCTTCCGAGGAACATCATCTCAGATCGAGACCCCAGATTTACTTCTACATTCTGGCAAACACTGTGGAAATCTACTGGTACGAGATTGTCTATGACGTCTTCACACCATCCACAGTCGAATGCAAGCAATGAAAGGAGCCATGCCTTCATTGAGGACATCCTCAGGTATTTTTCAATTTGTTTGATGCATGATTCACCATCCTCTGGTTTATAAACTGATTAGATAGTATTTTTCTCCTCAGGTGTTGTTGCAACGATACTTCAGCCAATTCGTGGGAGGACAAGTTGCCTCTGGTGGAGTTTGCAATTAACAACACGGTTTCTGCAACTACTGGTTATTCACCATTTTATCTCGACTCGATGGCGCAGCCACTTTCGCCTCATGACCTGGCAATCACTATTCCGCCAGAAGCTCCTGTTCCAATACAGAATGCTATTCGAGATCATTTTGACCAGTACTCGGCTGTACATGCCAACGCGGTAGACAACATTTCCCGAGCAACAGAAATTAGCCAAGCCAGATTCAATAAGACTCACATGCCCCGGCAATATGCAGTAGGGCAGAAAGTTCTTCTACGGACCGAGTTTATCCAATGGACTGGTTTGACAGAGGCAGGCAGACACTTTAAACAGCCATATATTGGACCGTTTACTATATCTAAAGTGCTCAGCCATGGACGTGCTTATGAGTCGGATTTCGGGGATCTCGATATTCGTATCCATCCGGTGCAGCCTGTATCCAGAATAGAGCTGTATAACGACTCGATTCAAGCACCTTTGCCTCTGCCACAGATGATCACCGAAGAAGGGCAACCACTGTTTGAGATTTCACACATTCTCTCAAATAAGATCACTAGAGGTGTCAAGTACTATTTAGTGCGATATGCAGGCTACGGCCCTGAGCATGACACCTGGGTCAAAGCCACAGAGCTGACCAATGCAGCAGACATGATAGCTGCCTATGACGGCTAACATTATATTAAGTCTAGTGCCCTTACTTCTTGTAATATATACTAATACATGTCGATCATCTATATACCTTGCTCTTAATGTTTTATCATTATGTTGCATAGAAGCAGGAAATTGATCCTTCCTAGCTAAAGGTGTAGTGAGCCTTGTACCAACGTCATACCCTTGCACAGATACGCATACATGCGAGATATCATATCTGTGGATAAATAAAAACTGCTAAGCTACCTTTGCCAGACCATGGTTTGTCATTCGGATCAATGGCCAGTAATCCGCGCTACCGGATACTGAGGTGGACGGAGTTGTGATCCTGAGTTATGCTTGCCACACATAACTAAAACAAATTTCACATTAGTACGTTGTCGAATCCACTCTATGAAATGTTCGTCAAAGCGCGCGTACCGGACCAAATATTGAGGAGTTGAGCAGACCGGGTGCAGGATTATAAATCCAATCTCGTTAAGCAAGGCCACTCCGTTTGCATTAAAACAAGCCCCAAAAATCGGGCTCCCCATGCCGCCTGTGAACCTCCATAGTAGCTTCAGGAGGGGAGGAAGGGTTGGGTGCACTATATAAGACCGTAGAAACATGTACCCAAGGGTTTTCGTCGATCGGTCGAATATATAAGGCCGAGAATCGTTCGTTAAATCGTCGATCATCGTTCGCAAAGGCGTCGACGGCAAGCGCAATATATATCCGTAACGTAAACCTCGGATACCTTGAAACGTCACTCTGAAATACGATACAGTAAACACTCAACATTAAGGAATTCACCGTTAAGGAATCAGCCAGCGTTTGGGGGGGGGGAGGGGGGCACGATTTTAGTGATTTGGCTGGCTGGACCAAAAGAAATAAGGAAGAGGTCCGAAATAAGGAAGGCCGTCGCTGGCTGGCATGCTTTCGGCAATCTTAAAATAAGGAATTGACGCTGGCATAGCTTGACGCGGTGCACATGGCTTTAGGCTAATTATTGCACATGGCATTAGGCAATTGCAGGCAGTTCTTCGTAGTGAGACTGTGATAGTATGCCGTTCTTCATGTCCGTGTGAAGCTCTCTAAGCTGTTGCCTACTCGCTGGGTCCATTTTATCACTTCGAAAAATCAGCACACAGTTTTCTCGAAAATTTCAGTTTGTAAGGCTGAGGAAGATAACGAATGGCGCTGGCTGGCTCGTGGATCGCGTTCCTTCTAATGAACGAATTCATTAGCACGCTGGCGCGGGCGGGGGGGTCACGATTTTAGTGATTTGGCTGGCTGGAGCCAGATCTCTGTTTCATTAAATATGAGTGTTTACTGTACGCAATTCATGGATACCTTGAAACGTCACTCTGAAATACGATACGCAATTCATGGGGGCTATATCCTAAGAACTGTAAGGCTAAATGCCTAAGGTGAGGGTTTAAAGTGGACTCAGTTCCCCCCAATATCCTAAAACACCTTGAGGGACGCCTCATCGGTGTAAGAAGACTGCTACCAGCAACAACAACAAAGACATCAAAGACATATACAAAGGTATGCCCGTTGTGAGGTCACAACTCTTTTAAGAGGGGAGATCTGTCAGGGTTATGACCGATGACACATTTGTCATACATGTCATACGTGTCATACATGTCATACCTGTCATACCATGTCATGTCATGTATTAGGGCTGATAAGCGAGCCCTCAGTATATCAATAATATGCTGGTGTTTATTGGACAGTAAACACACATGCAACGTATGAGCGGAGATGAGTGCAGGCTTCCGTGAGAAGATGCTGCCTCTAGCACAACGCTAGCTCATCTAAATACCAAATGTCTCCCATCGCATAGATGGTACCGCCATTGGGTTGTGAACCCGAGACATTGGTTGAACGACCAGTATCGTCAGAACGAATAATACGTTCGCCCCATAATACTGCGCATGCGTGTTCCGCACATGCTTGAAGCGAAGATGATTTCTTGTTTGTTACTTCAAGATCGTATCTTGCTTTGCCATCTTCGAGTCCGACATACGAACTCTCGATGACAGGTGTCATTCAAGTCTTTCCTTGAATAATGACAGATGATGTGACTTATCATCTGACGACATGTACAGTCATAGTCGACCGTACTGACGACTGTCTGTCATTATAATATATGACATGACTCGACATGACATGACATGGTATGACATGTCTGACAGGTATGACACGTATGACATGTATGACACATATGTCATCGGTCATGACCCTGACAGATCTCCCCTCTTAAAAGAGTTGTGACCTCACAACGGGCATACCTTTGTATATGTCTTTGATGTCTTTGTTGTTGTTGTTGCTTCTGCTGGTACCAATCTTCTTACACCGATTTGAGGCGTCCCTCATGGTGTTTTTAGGTTATTGGGGGGAACTGAGTCCACTTTAGTCCCTCACCTTAGCATGATGCCTTATAGGCTAATGCCTTACAGTTCTTAGGATGTAGCCCCCTTTGAATTGCGTATCGTATTTCAGAGTGACGTTTCAAGGTTCAATGAATTGCGTTTCGTGATACAGATTGGCGCTGGATTACTGATTGATCCACACGTATCGTGCGTCAGAGTGACGATTCAAAGTATCCGAGGTATACGTTACGGATTATTGCGCTAGCCGTCGTCGCTTTTGCGAACGATGATCCCACGATTTAACGATTTATAATCGAACGATTCTCGGCCTGATATAGTGCACCCAACCCTTCCTCCCCTCCTTAAGCTACTTTGGAGGATCACAGGAGGCAACGGGGAGCCCGTGTTTGTTTCCGGAGTCATTTCACCGGGGGCTTGTTTTAATGCAAACAGAGTGGCCCTGCTTAACGGGATTGGACTTATAATCCTTTACCCGGTCTGCTCACTCTTGATTATTATTGGTCCAGTACGCACGCTTTGACGAACATCTATCGCGATGCGTGAGAATGGATTCGCCACGTACTAATGTGAAATTTATTTAGTTATGTTTGTCAAGCACAACTTAGGATCACAACTCCGTCTACCTCAGTCGATGTCTCCGGTAGCTTCGGATGACTGGCCACAGAATCCGATGACAAACCACGGTCTTGGCAAAGGTAGCATTAGCAGTTTTTCACAGATATTCTCTATTCGTCGACGCGTAGTATTGCCAGAAATACTACGATTTTGGCCCTCAAAGTGGCCCACTTTAGGAGCACTTAATGGTCGATTGGCGATCGCGCACTTAGTGTTTTTTTAAGGCATAGGTTCGATTGAGAAACTGTGAATTGGGTGTGGGGGTTTGGGCGTGGCAAGTACCATCGCGCGAGCTAGGTTGGTGCTAACGCGACCCCCCCCCCCGTTATAACGTGCGTTATAACGTCAAAAGGGGGTGCACGTTATAACGTCATGTTATTTCGACCTTAACACTGGGCATCCTCTACAGTCTACACTCAGTAGCGTCACTTCATACTTAATCATTTTTAGGCAACGAAGAGGCTTCCGTCATATGCAAAAAATGTTTGATGGTCTAAAAGATAATAATGTCTGACTCCACACTTATTTAATCACTAGATACCCACTTCAGTTATTACGTACATAACTATATTGTGTATTGCTGTATTCACTAGCAGTCCAGCACTAAAAAGCTCAATAGGTAAAGACTTCGGGACGGCGAATAACACGTCCCGTGGAGCTCACTCCTCCCAGTGGCAAAGATGCAGATGCTACAGGTGCCTGCCTCCGTTCCTGGCTAGAGGCGATCGAAGACGCACGAGCGATAGAGCGAGAGATCCTCTCGTCACGGGTGGTTGTGGCGACGTTCTCCGCTCCCTCCCTCTCTTCTCGCCAGGCATCTTCCCAACCATCATTAAGCTCAAGTCCTTCACTCCAAGGGATCACTTCCACCTTTCGTTCAACGTGCTCAAGCTTTTCGAGTTGCAGGGAGTTCCAACAAACGTACATTCGGGACTCCACGTTCTCCCAAAGCAACCTGTTCCTATTCCGATCTTCGATAAAGTTCATCATCTTGTGACCCCGCTCAGCAGAACCTGCACCTGCTACTTGTGCACACGCTCGCATGGCCACTAGCTGCAACTCTTTCACTCCAGAGCCATACAAAAACCAAAAGTCCGCTGCGGAAACATGCTTCGCTGTCTCCCACACCGTCTCACGTGAGAATACACCACGTTTCATCTTGTATTCCAAAAGCTGAATCTCTGCGGCACTCCTGTTCGCCACCGCCGCACGGCATCCCTCTTCGTAAACTTGCTTCTCAAGCTCGGTTGGTGTAGATCCTGGCGTCATTCCTGATTCCTGGCGTCATCGCGTCATTCCTGATTCCCGATTCCTGATTCCAGATTCCGTTCCGTTCGGGAGGCTTAAGTATGGGGGCCTTAAGTATGGGGGACAGAGTGCACGTTTTAACGCGCGTTATAACGCCAAAAGGGGGTGCACGTTATAACGCGTTATGAGTTAGCACCAACCTAGCGCGCGAGCCCTTTATGGTGACACCCAAAGTGCATTGAATCAAGCCGGATTTCGACCTCGGGCGCAAAACATAGGGTTTTCAACTTTAGACGTATGTACACATGTCTTTCACTTATCTATGCGACAAGGGGTGAATATATCTTGCATACATGATACTAAAGTCTAAATTTTTTGTTTGTTTGATAATGTATGATGGATATTCTGGCAAGCGGCACGTATTTACGTTAGTATTGTGGGAAATACTACGTGGATTTGCTCCCTCGACTCACGACATGTCTCACGAATCACGTCCGCACCCTTATCAAAATATGTCGAAGACCTTAAATGAAGTTATGATATCGGCATTTATGGCGTTCATGGTCCCACGATAGCGGCGAAACACCTTATACACCTCATTTTCGAGTCCTACGATGTCGAATGCCATCATGGCCATTATCACGAATACCCACACAGGCAGTTTTTTGAAGGCATAGGCTTGCGTATAGTGTCGTAAAACACCACATACCCCTTGAAAGTGCGGTATTCAAATTTTCAGTCCTCTGAAGACACTTTCGTCGAGATATGACGAGCTGTTTAGAGCATTTGTGATAATAATGGACGCCGTGGAATGCTCAGAATATCCTGAAATGCTAGTATTTCCCACAATACTAGCTTTGAGACACACACACGCATACAATGTGCGTATTCTTTTGCACAATATCTTGGATTTTCACCTCAAAATATCATATTGAAGCATGGTCGTGCAATATAGGGCGATAGGATGTCCACTGGGATCATTCCTAGCATGCTACTTGTGTAGACGTACGTGTACGCTGTCTGCCAGGTCCTGGCACCTTCTCAACACTCAACCATGCACCTCAAATCTCACAAAATGCCCGGTGGGTAGTTCTCGTAGTCCGAAATAGCATATTGAATCATATTCGTGCGATATAGGACGCTAGGGTACCCATTGGAATGGTTCCTAGCATGCTACTTGTGTATAACCGTACTAGTACGTTGTCTGCCAGGTTCTGGCACCTTCTCAACACTCAACCATGCACCTCGAGTATCGCAAAATACCCAATGGGTGCTTCTTGTAGTCCGAAATAGCATATTGAATCATGTTCGTGCGATATAGGACGCTAGGGTGCCCATTGGGGCGATTCCTAGCATGCTACTTGTGTACACGTATTGGTACGCTGTCTGCCAGGTTCTGGCACCTTCTCGACACTCAACCGTGCACCTCAAATCTCACAAAATGTCCGGTGGGTAGTTCTCGTAGTCCGAAATATCACATTGAATCATGTTCGTGCGATATAGGACGCTAGGGTGCCCGTTGGGGTGATTACTAGCACGCTACTTGTAGAACCTACTACTCGACAAATATACGAGAAAACTAGTACTCACCCAACGTCCATCGAGCGGCGCGCGCGACATCGAGATCGATCGATATCGCTGAACCAGATTTTTTCTGATGATTGATAGGTCATATTTAACAACCCAAAATATATGAATCCGACCATTTATGTATTTTCGTATTTTTTATAAGGCGATTTTCTCGAAGTATTGTGGGAAATACTACAAGGCCCCGTAGTATTTCTGGAAATACTTTCGACGAATAGAGAATATTGGTACCCGCATATGCGTATCTGTGTAAGGGTATGATTTATACAAAGCTCACTACACCTTAGCAAGGAAGGATCAATTCCTGCTCCTGTCATATCTATATTATTAAGCCGCGTAATATGCTCTTTTTGAGCCTTCCGATTCAGAAATGCCGATCTGCCGCATCGTGTCGGCTGTCCTACTGCAGACGTCGGCTGTCCTACTCCAGATTTTGCGAGGAGCTCACAGACGCTGCTCATCTGACCAATCATATTCACAGTACTTCATTAAATTCGTAACTTTTTCATACCCGATCTTCCATTCAGGTCAGGTATTGGTTCGAAAAATTCGAGCCAATGATGTTTTAGATTCCCACCAAAAATCAGGTTATCGTCCGATTGAATCTTAGATGGTTACGGGCGTCAGATCCGGATATTTCCTGGACTCTCATCGTTAATTTTTCCTACTATCCATGAAGCAGGTTCATGGAACCTAATCCTGAATCGAGAATGCCGCGGACCCGCGTATGACGGTATGAGTGTTTGACCGAGCACCCGTTCCAAATACGTTCCGCGCCTGCCAACGTTACATTCATTATTCACCAGGAGCGCCCACCCTGCACTACCGCACTGCACTGCACACAGACCTGAACTGCCTGCTACTCCAGCTTTATACTTTTCACTGTTTTTCATTGTTTATGTGTAAACTGAAAGCGCGGTTTGTGGGCGTGTCGGAGATTGTGCAGGTTGCCCGTGAGATTCAAAGCTCCAATTTACGGGACGTTGGTTCCTAGCTCTCTGTTTTCCCGTTTCTCCGTTGCTGTTTGTACGGTTGCTTCACAAGTGGTCCCGACCGTATTTGTCAGCAATGAATGTTCTTTTGGAAGTTCTCAATTTTGCACATTTTCTGCGGCAATTTCCGCGACTGACTCGATTTTGCAAATATGGTGTATGCCGAAACAGTTCACCGCAGTGCGCCCGCCCATACAGCCCCACTCTTTGTTGGGTTGTGCCTACTTACACTTTGTGCCTGTTTTTCCCACTGACCTGGGTGTAAAAGTTTGTTATTGTATTTGAATTGCGTGCTAACCCTTTCGTCAGGTTTCGCTTTCGTTGTGGTAGGTGGCGCGTGGCAGTCCACCTCTGCGACCATCAACCATCCTCTACCGCCATGATTTCCTTCGAGCCCTTGAGCTCCTTGAGCTCCCTTCGTTTTTCTCATCACAGTTTTTTATATTTGGCACGCATAGTCAACTTGAAATATTTCACGCGACTTTTTTATGCGGTTTTCAATAGTCATGTGATATGGTATGCATGGTGGTGTCCGGGATGTAAGCTGAATTCATCCCGGATTGGGTTCGAGTCCCAACATGCCAACTGTATCCTTATGAATATGTTAGTGGTCGTTTTCTAAGATGTGACGAAGCATAAATGTTGTCGCAATCACGGGAGCATGAGGAGCACTAAACATAGTGTCAAGACATTCTTGAAAATGTGCATACCCGCGCGAACTCACACTCCCGAGCGCTCATTATATCCCCCATGGTTCAAGAGAATTGCTTACTTGATCCGAAGAATGTTGGTACCCGTGGGTTACTAACAGTCCAGGGAATACGATACGAACCATATGCGTTCTCAATATCACGCAGATAGTTCATATCCATCAAGTCAAATAAGGGCTGCCTGCCCTTTCCGCTCAGCGACGGAAAACCAAAATGAATGTTGCGATATCATGTCTCGACGGTCTCAACGTCTCAACCGCACGAGGAAATGTGAGTTCGCGTCTGACCGCTCCGAATCGCTGAATTGCAAATCACGATTGTTGATTCTCTTTCTGTCATGTCATGTTCGGCGGTTCTGGGCCGTCATCGACATCGACATCGCGATGTACATGTCATGGCCCATTGCAATTTGCAAAGCTTAGTACTGTATGTGGCACGCCGGGGTTTTCCCCCCAAAGGTTCCTACGGGTAGTGACACCTGACACGTCTCAGTAGCGATTCGCCACGATGCGTGAATTCTGAATGTGAATAGGTGGAGGGCATACATGAAGTGACACCGCTGGCGCTGCCATCTATATTTATACTTAAAAAGCCGACTGGATACAATTATACCATAGACGTGTGTCACCGTAAAGATTGTTAGATTCAAGAGAGAATATTACGAGAGGAATAGATGCACCTTCGGTTCGACAATTTTTAATTATTTTAAACATAGAATAGTCGATAGTGTCAAGTGTCTACTCCGGTATAAATCCGAAACGCGAAAGAGAGAGAGTGTATGGAAGGGGGGGGGGATCTATATTTAATTATTCCAAACCGTGACGCGAACACCCTCATACCGAATGCGGGATGCGGGCCTACGGGTAGTAGCTAGTCAATTTGATGCAGGGTAAAAATGTTAGGGATATAACCCTGCAGTTCTCGGGTTGCAGCCCATTGCACCGAAGGCGCATCGCAGTTCTTGGGATGCAGCCCTGATATATATATATATGACCGATGGACGAAAACCTCTTGGGTATATGTTTCCACGGCCTGATTATTATTTGGTCGGCAATTATTGGCAAAAAGTCATCGGCTATCAGCTTTTGACTCAGAAGCCACATTGTTATAGAAGCTGCGACCTATTGTGACCATATGCGGCAGTTATGCCTTCAGCATACGTAGACAATATGATTATGCGGAACTTATAATCCCACTTAAGTTGCATCATGATAAATTTATCCAGGTGTTAACAAGTGTTCAGGATTTGATAAGGGGTTGACGCCCCACAAGCTAAAGGTCACTGTCTCATAAGACTCGCCTCAAGTGTGCGGCTTTGAGGATCAGCGTCCTGGCGAGGCACAGGCATGATGCTTCCTTGATCGTGGTGGAGCTGGAAATGAGAATGCTCAAGATATCCGAAGACAAGAAGGCTTTTTGTTGGCCAGAGTTGCTGTATAGATGCTTAACCTCGATGGGGTTGCATTCGGATATAAAACTGTGCAACCATGCATGTGACTTATGCATTGGTGTATGACTTTGATGAATTGTCTCTTGTCATGAACCTGGAAGGAATGACGGGCAAATAGCTAGAGTGGCGGATCTCACTCACTCGGCTTTGTTGTTATGGAATTCGATGCCTGATGGCACAACTGGCAATCTTTTGCTCAGATGTTTCCTTAAGACATTGGCAACAACTTGTGTGCCAGCTTCTCTAGATTTGGAGAGAAACCATGGATCAACTATTCATCAATCAAAACACATGTTATCAAGGCTGATTCAACGAGTCCTTTAACTCTTGAATTTCGACAATCAGCATCTTAGGCTGTTGACGTCAAAGTGATGGTCGTAAGCTTACAATATAGCTTATTCACATTTGAAAAACCATCGTTCTCCTATGTCAGTGCCCTTCATATAATATGATAGAGCCGGAGAAATATGTATCTATGATTTCTTCATAATGAACTTTATGTGTCAGTAAGTCAAATAAGACTTCATTTGATGCTTCAATCGGCATGATGTACCGTGTCATCAACTTTATGGCTGCTATACACAGATGCTGGAACTTTTTGATAAGATTTTTAATTTTCCAAGCAAAATCACAATGATGTAAATCAATTTGTGGCAGCTGTATGAAAAATGAATGAATCTATACTCTTCCTCCCCCTTTTAAAAAGAGGTGTATCAAACCAATCAGATGGTGATGGAGGATGTTATTCAATCATTATGTTATGTGAAAATGGTTTGATAGAGAATCAGACTGAGATTATTCATCGAATGCCGTCAAGATAACAATGTCAATATGAACATCGATTCTTTCTACATCATACTGGCAACATGCCTGACGCTTTTGAATGTGGCTAATGCCAGATGATGTCAATTCACTTATGATTCAATATGCAGTTTTTGGGTTGCAGCCCACATATATTGTCAGTTCAGGTCACTATAGTGTGCCCAACTTAGACAATGGTGTGCCCAATTTAGACAAAGCTTCTGGATAATGATTGTCATAATGAATAACGAAATCAGTGATGGTACCGAAGTTAACTTTGGTATCGAAGCTAATGGAGAGTCAATCAAGAAGTGTCCGTAATGACAACAACTTACTACGAGCTGTATTTCCGTAGTTGATGGATGGCTGACATGTCATTTCATTATGATTAGAACATGGCATTGCCTAGTGATATGTGTATATTCTTCAGTACATGATCACTTATCTCAATGGTGCCCATTTTATTTTTGGGCAAACACTATTCAGAGACTTGTTATGGTAAAGAAGTATGAATGATGAATGTGTCATTTCAATCCGATAGAATTGTGACTTGTTGATGACTATAAAATTTCTGTCACTTTCCAGAATGAGGATGAACTGCGCTTGGAAACCGTATGCAGATTGCGGGTTCAAGTCCCGACATGGCTTTCAAGACTTCGTGGCCTAATGGACGAGGCAACAAATTTCTAAACATTCCAGAATGAGCTTTCAAAGAGTCTTTATTCCTCAATGAAGTATGCTTGTCTTATGTGCCAAAATGATATGAAACCACAAATATGGTGTCAATCTATATGTGGTTGGTTTATACCTTTGTATGCTATTCCACAAATAAGTAGTGATGTCAGAATAAAAACTTTGGACAATTGCAACTCAGTACAAACCCGAGTGCATTCAAGTCCACTTGTATGCTCAGAATCTGAATCTAATGTACTTTTTATATGCACAGGATATAACATATTTTCTATGTGATTCTGGATTCAGGAACTAGAGTCAATGTAAAACTCTTTTCCTATTTCAGAGGATGAAACCTTTATTCCCTTAGGTGCAATACCTTATTGTAAGGAATTCATTTCAATACAAGTTTCAATCAATTTTCTCAAATCTGTCACTTTTGTGATGATCAGATTGGTCAACTTTACAGCATAACCACTTCCCCTCGCTGAAGGAGATGACTCCCATCATAGGGCGGTATATTGGCTGTTTTCAAATGACGCATGGAAAACATGAGTTACTCTTGGAAAATTTCGGGATAAACATCCTGAATTGGCTGTGCTTGATTGCTCTATGCCCAAGAATGACCGAAGAGATTACTTGCCATCTTTTAGCCATACGGCTAGAGGCTGCTCAACAACGGTTGGGTCATAAGCTGGATAGCTATGTTATTAGCTATGTTGGAGGCTGAATAGCCATGATTGCACAGATTTTGTCCTCCATGATGAATAGACCTTTGAGATATGGTGTCCGATGAATCAATACTTTTGACAACAACTCAACCTTTAGGTATGATGAAGAGCTGATGATCTTTGCTACAATTCAATTGTTTGATGTGTACCACTGAAATGCCTTGTGATATAATAATCTCACTGCATAGGCTTTGTTTAATGGCGGTATGATAAGATATGTAATCATCCATGAAGACAAGATGGTTGCTTGGTATGGCTCATTCAGTAGGCATGATTACCTCAAAGAGATGCCAATACACGGATACATTTCAAAACATAAGGGCAATAGGCTTATTATGTAGCCTTCAAAGGCAGCTAGCATTTATGCTGCATTGGTCAGCTCATTGGCTTTGACCTTTCTAGGTGTTTGTACTCAGGCCGTAGCCTGCATATTGCATTGAGTAATCTTGACACCTTTAATGATTCAATCAGATGAAATATCAAGAATGGTTGCCCTTTTTCAATGATCATCGGTGTCAGAGGCTATAGTGCTTGCACCGTGTCAATATACAATTCTAGTCTGGATACATGCTAGACCAGATGTATACAATGTCTAGGTCTTCAAAATCAAGCTCATATGTATGTCATGGCTGATGACCTTAGAAATGTTTGATACATATATGTGTCAACTTCATGGAGTTCTGCATGGTTTGACTGTATATAGTCAGGCTTACCAAAACAAAAACAATGATGCAACTTACTTTATTTTATTATTTGTCTTTATTATTTATTTGGTTTTTTAGTTGTATTTTTAGCTTATCATCTTCCCCCCTCAAGGAAGTGTATTGCTAGGCGGTTGTCAAGCGCCGTTTAAATACAACAGAGGTCCGACCTCTATGTGATGACGTGGAAGCTTTCTATGAAGCTGGATAGCAGTTCTCGGGTTGCAGCCCATTGCACCGAAGGTGCATTGCAGTTATTGGGATGCAGCCCGTATCCACGTCATCAGCGTGGGTCATATAGTGCCCATGCATGTGCTGTATATATACAACACTACCCTCCAGCGGCGAAGTGGTTTGCTATTACCATCATGGCTACTGCCCGACGGTCCGGTCCTATGACAAGGACCGTAGTGAATTCGGGCTAGCAAGTGCGTTTTTTAGATATATTTGATATATGAGTGCTTGGGCATCACTTTTAGGTGTCAAAGAATTTATCTTGAACGTGGTTTGGGCGGTATACTCGATTTGGGCATGTGGGGAGATGGTGGAACTAGTGGGGGTAGCATCGCTTGAAATTAATTAAAATGACCGGTCCTATCACAAGGACCGGAAAGGGCGGAGCTTCGTTCACTCATCAAATGGCTTTAGAATGCATATAGCGCCCAAACCTAACATATCTGGGACCTGTTTATGATATATATAATTAGCGCTACCTTGGAAACCCATAATATGCCCGCAAATATAGCTCACTAAGTCCACACATAGAAGAAATATGAGAATTCCTGAAAATCGGTGATTAAAACCCCCGCACCTTTACCGATGCATACAAGTCATATCAGCCCGTCTTTCAGTTATGTAAAGCGTTCAAAAATTCATCATATATATCTGGAATAAGACTTTTACGTGCATGATGAAAATTCTAGTATATCCTCACTCGTATTTGCACATCAAGGGCAGATTCCCTTCTAGAAATAAGGTGTGAAATTCAGCAAAAAGATAGGGTTTCAACCCCAAACCCAAACTTCAAGGTGTGTATATGAACCAGTATGTATCGAAAACGTGCACAATCTTTTGCGCATGATTGGATATTATGTTAGGGTTCAAATTGGTAGGTTGACAGGCTTGTCAGACGCCAAATTCGATTGGATAAAAATTATGAAAAGATCAGAGGTATTTATCACCGTCCTCCAAGAGTTGCAACCCAAAAATGGCAGGGTGCCTTGTACAAATGCATTGGATATATGCATTATATGACGATGTAAGGTACGTGGCGCATATTGGCACTGAGTTTAGGTCCTAAGAATACTACGATACGGAAGATAGGGTCTCCGACCGTCAAGAGAACGCTCCAAAAAATTCCCGAAGCTCCGGTCCTTGTGATAGGACCGGACGCGATTTCCGGTCCTATGACAAGGACCGTCGGGCAGTAGCCAATCATCGTATGCTGTGGGATATCAATATATAATCAGAGAGCATGGTAATATGTGTATCATGTTTGTCAATATCGGAGAGACTGTGTCTTCTTTAAAATCCTCATGACTATATGTATAATGGTGCTATAGTGATGTCAACACCTTCTCTCTGAGTGATTTATTAATTTCAGATGTGATGTCGTGGCAGTCAACCTTGTCCGATTGTACCGGAGGTTGTATGAATTGTGTCCACGTCATTGGCACGAGTCATATTGTGTCCATGCATACGCGATCTCAGCGCAGGTCACAATACAGTGCCCGAGCATACGCGATTTTAGCGTAGGTCACATTGTGCCTCTATTTATTACATCTGAGAATATCTGTTACTCATCTTTGTGAGTCTAGACAGCATTGTGCTGATTGCAATGCTTTCTCTGGTGACTTATATATCACAGATTATACCAAATGTGGTGATCAGTCCAGTGCAATATTTTGTCACCGGAATGTACAGGGATTGTGAATGATTGCAATCCAGCCGGAGGAATAATCTCAACAGCTATTCTGTACTAATGAATTCATCGGAGTTATACTCATTTCGACGATTCGAAACCCATGTCATTTGTAGTAATGACAACTCACATGGATATATAGGGTTTTTATCAGAATGCTTTTATGTGATGTCAACATATTATGAACAATTCACTTGCATCTTAGGACAAAGGAGTTACGCTTGGAAGGTCTTGCATGGTGGTCACCAACAGTTATCAGCTGTTATTCGGGTGCCATATTCTGCCTTCAGCACTGGGACTATATCAACCAGTCTTACAGCGATGCACTTGTCCTTCCCACTCTTATGTACGGCTATAGTGCCAAAGTGTATCAGGTGGGATATATATATATATATATATACATTATATAACTATCATCTTCTGATCCAGGATATGCAATTAAGCATGGTATCAGGTTATATGTTATGTATATAGTTCAGCATTCCAAACTTACTCGAGGATGTAAATGCTGAGCAAGAGTCAACTTATAGTCATTGGGATATAATTTCCCATCCGAGTTTACACTTTGTTAGTGATGGTGGATTTAACGTTGTACAGATTTCAACGTTACTTGTGGATGCAGTGATTTTATCAAAAGCAATCCATCAGAAATCACCAGATCGGAATATAAAATGGATATGTGTGTGATCCTATCCACCTTCTTCCCTCCTTGAGGAAGTGTGAACACATAGGCAGGTCAGTTGCCTATATACCTTATAGCTTATAGCTTATAGCTTACAGCTTATAGCTTATAGCTTATAGCTTGCAGTCCTTGTAGGAAGCAGCTTATACAGTTTTAGGGTTGTTGCCCAACAGTTCTTGGGTTGTTGCCCGAAATATTATCATATCTGTGCTGATTACAGCATGATATATTTATGCCAAACACGAAGTGTATCCAATATTTAGATGGCATTTAGGGCATGTTACGTTACAGTGGCCCATATCCCCAACAGTGTGTTTAGGGTGTTACTTGGTATCAGTAACCCTAAATAGATAAAATTAAAGCAGTATAAATATTTTGCAAACATTTTTAAGCAAAACTGCATTTAATGTCACACTGAATGTTACGTGGTTTGCAGGAGGTATGTTACACCCCTGACACACACATTTAATTTTAGGGTGTTACAGGGTGTTACCAGTGCTGCATAAATCAGGGATTATTTATTGATAGCTGAATAATCATATCAGCAAAAAAAATCAACCCGAAATTTTTATTTTGAAATCATGCGTAAAACATTTTTACGCATTTCGTTACAGCCGATATGTACACCCCTACATATTCCACACCTGCTATCTAGGGTGTTACACGAGATATGACTATGGTCGTCATGATTTTCTGATACCTTAATAGGTATAAAATCATAATATCAAATAAAATAGGGTCGAATTTTCAATTTTCAAATCTATCGCAAACGAATTTCACCCATTTTGGCCGTTTTTCGGCTTATTTATTGGTAATATATCTCTCTGTGTGTGTAAGCTGCAAAGTACAGAAGTACTGCAACTCACTTCACCTTTGCACATGACAGTTTTCATGGCATAAAAGTGAATATTCCTGTATGTCAACATCTGTGGTTGATCATATCTGTGGGTTTTACTGATTTGAAACCCATGGAAGTAAATGCACTCCCTGATGATATTTAGGTATACCACCTATAAGCGGATTATCCACTTTAGTGATAACTTATCAACCTATGATATGTTTGAGCATATGACTGTGCTCTAAGAGTATATCAAAATGATATCTCTAAATTTCAAACATATCTGGACATAGCTTGATTATAATCAAAGCAGTTTAGCACAACACATATATATGTGTGTGTATGTCCACAACAACCTATGTCAGCTCAATATATGTATGTACTGATCTGGTTAGGTACATGCTTTTGTGCTGATCAATACTGAGTCATTTGTCAAAATGCAGCATAGTGGTTGTTGTTGCTCCAGCGATATGTGAGAGTGGATGGACTGTGCTCAACAGTTACCAGCTGTTGTAATGAGCACAGTATTCTGCCTTCGGGTCTGGAGATAACTCCATCCAGCCCTACAGCATGTTGTCTTATCCTGCTCCCATATGTATCGCCATCTCTGACATTCCACACGCACATGTGTTTGTGGAATGGTATCCATATTATCATGCACATAATAGACATTATAGTTGATCAATTCACTCTGAGTCAGTGAATGTCAATATATACAGTAATGCCAGTGTATGTGCAATGTGTAGTACTTATTAATTAGTACTTTTGCCAGTGTGTGTGTGTGCTCACTTTTACACACTTACAGGAAGATAACTTCTGGTATTACAATATTCCCAGACAGTTTATCATGCAGGATGATGATCAGCATACCATGTACTGAATGAATCTAGCATGATATATATCAGGTAGGTTAGGAGTTATTGTAATCCTGAGATAATCTCATTCACAATAATGGGTTGCTGGTTGATTTTACATGTAGCTCTGGTGAGTATTCCATCCAGTAATCCATCATAGAACGTGCATGTGATCCGAAGAGCATCTCGGCTCCACCGGGACATGACGAGCTAGTTATGATGTTAAGACTACTTTCAGGCACCTTATGCTAACATGGTTCTAATATAACTTAGCATGCACTGCAAAATGCTCGTGCAATGTTTAGTATTTGAAATATGCTAGTGTTCCAGTTGTTAACGTGATCAAACTGGATATATATACTATAGCTGGTATCGTGATCAAGCTGTTCTGGTGATGCATGCACAATTTAATGTTGCAGTCACTCAGTATAGTGTATATGTGATGTAATGCTGCATGTTAGAAAATGCTGCAAGTGAAGTATTAGTGCATGAGTGTGTGTGTGTTGCAATAATTGCAATCTCAGTACACACATATCCTGCACACTATATTGCAAATAAGCATAAAAATGCTGACGGTTTGAAATATTTCTGCAGTCATCAATATATGGTGTGAAATGCTGCAGTATAGTAATCATGTGTCCATCCAAAGTATCCCTGCAAGTATACAATTATTCTGCAGAGGATATTGACGCGCGTAACATGGCAAATGTACGGATGGCGGACACTGTAGACATGTGCATGTCTCGCTGCACGTAGATACATCAGGAATCGTGCGCCCTAAAATCGTGCGTTTATTGCATCCGATGAAATCATGACAGGTGCACATCGCGCTGACGAGCTAAAAATCATCGTACGAGCGGATTATTGTGTACGGTTCGAGCGGATCATTTGCGAAAATCGATGTTGCCAATTATTTCACAAAGTATCTCATTGTCGCCGGTGTATTGTCGCATGAATGAATGCGATCGCGCTATTAAACGAAATTTTGTACGTCCAATCGCAGTTGATGTAAATCATATGTACTGACGATCATTTTTCGTTCGCGCATCTGCATCTCGCATACCGTGACAACTCTGCGAATTTTGACATCATATGTATGCGATCCGTACACTGTGCGCACACCTTGTCGCTTATAGTATTAAGACGATTTCTCTGCGAATGCTGTCAGCTGCGAATATGTTCGCGATGATAAATCCTCGCGCAATCCGTATGCTATCGATATTCGAGCGTATATTATTATTCGGTTTGCAGATATTCAGTATAACTGCGAGCGCTGTCGCTTGTATGCGCGAACCTGCAACCTGCGAACAATACAATATATACGATATCTAACGCTGCACTCACTTGAGTTCTCGTTCTCGTGCCTTGACGAGTTTAGACTACCATCTATTAGGGCTGATAAGCGAGCCCTCAGTATATCAATAATATGCTGGTGTTTATTGGACAGTAAACACACATGCAACGTATGAGCGGAGATGAGTGCAGGCTTCTGTGAGAAGATGCTGCCTCTAGCACAACGCTAGCTCATCTAAATACCAAATGTCTCCCATCGCATAGATGGTACCGCCATTGGGTTGTGAACCCGAGACATTGGTTGAACGACCAGTATCGTCAGAACGAATAATACGTTCGCCCCATAATACTGCGCATGCTTGTTCCGCACATGCTTGAAGCGAAGATGATTTCTTGTTTGTTACTTCAAGATGTATCTTGCTTTGCCATCTTCGAGTTCGACATACGAACTCTCGATGACAGGTGTCATTCAAGTCTTTCCTTGAATAATGACAGATGATGTGACTTATCATCTGACGACATGTACAGTCATAGTCGACCGTACTGACGACTGTCTGTCATTATAATATATGACATGACTCGACATGACATGACATGGTATGACATGTCTGACACGTATGACACGTATGACATGTATGACACATATGTCATCGGTCATGACCCTGACATCATGTCATGTCGTGTCATGTCATATATTATAATGACAGACAGTCGTCAGTACGGTCGACTTTGACACGTACAGTCATACCATCTGTCATCCACTCACCTTGAGTGACACCTGTCATCGAGAGGCCAAGTATTCATGGCATCGAGATGGCAAAGCAAGATTAGTCTTGAAGAACCGAAGTGTTCTGAGAAGACGATGTCTTCGCTTCAAGCATGCACTGAACAAGCATGCGAGTATCACATGGCTTATTCGTTCAGCCGATACTAATTGTTCAACCAATGCCTCGGGTTCACAACCCAATTGTGGTAGCATCTGAGAGATGCGGGGCATTGCGTATATGAGGAAGCGTTGAGCTTCAGCAGTAACTTCTGGAGAAGCGACTGCACTCATCACCCACACTTACGCTGCGCGAGTTGTTATCGTTCAATAACATCCGTGCTATCATATCGCTTACTGAGCGATCCCTAACAAGAACCTACGTTTTACACCCACCTTTACTCAAAGTGAGTCGCTATCTGCGTTTCGCAGAATCCTGACATGGTAAAGCCTAAAAATGTGAGGCAAGGTCCCCCAAGATTGTTCCCGTGGCCACAATACACCAACTCACAGCCCTACGAGCCCTGCCGCATGCGAAAATTCCGAATTTTTCGGGGAGCTTTTGACTCACTTGGTCAAATAAGAAAGTAGAGGTATCGTCGTGCATTTGAGATCATGGTTAAGAAGGAAATAATGTGTCAGTCTGCTGGCCGCCTCCAAAAAACGCAGATAGTGACGAGGCACAAAGATGGATTTTTAAGCACTTCAAAACTTTGTGGAAAACTGGTTTTCGGGAAATCCGAGAAAACAAGCTCGATGGCACGGTTTTTACAGTGTGCGAAACGCCCGAATCGCATGCGATCGAGCGATGGCGTCTCTAATTTGGGCCTCATACGAATAGTATCCGGTGCTGGACTTTAGGTTCAGGGTTATTATTATGGGCTCTGATAGCCCCTAGCCTGACCCGTCTCTGATCGGAACCGTGACTCCGCTAGTAGCTAGGATGACAGTACAGTAGTACTGTACTGTCAGTCATCACTTCGTATTATCCGGGTTTCCGAGATGCATGATAAAAGCACTCGGCCGGACTGATTATGGGAGCTTAGCCAGTTTGTTTTACCCGAGCGGAACACCTGTTCTCGCAGGTTATGCGCGTCACCACTTCCCTAGTAATTCTGATGGCACAGCGCCAGCTGTTGCCATGATTGGCTAAGTTTTGACACAGAGATGGGGTGGGCGCCCCCTTAGACAGTGGTTTTCTCTCCGCGGTATGGCCTCCTTTTGAAGTGGAGATCAGTTTTTTGGCATTTATTCGGCAGAGTATCGTCGCTGAGTATGGTTATGTTTTACGTTCCGTTTGATCAGCGGGCAGGACACTCCGCGTTTTGTGGGTCGCTCCCACGATTAGCCACTCGGCTCATGACCTGCTTGATTATGTTATTATTTGCTGAGACTCCTGCAGGAATTGGCCGCTGCGGAATTGTCCGCTACTGTCGCACCGCTAGCCCGCAATCCCATCTCGCTGTCATTTTTAGAATGGACACACCGCCAAGACCACGTACACGCGCTAGGGCGCGTAAATTAGCGACTATTTTCGATGATGTTGGGGCATTGAATTCGGCTACCCCCACAACGCCGCATTTGGCTTCGGCTGACGAGTCGGCTGCGGCTGCGACGCTCGTACAGCGGTTACGCAAAGACTCGTTCGATGTTCAGTGCGCAAAGACAGCAGCCACTAACGTTTTGGGGGACAAAACAGCAAAGTTTCATGGCAGTGAATCGTCGGCTTCGGACATTTTTTCACAGCTGATCTCCGAAATTCAGCAGCTTTTCACGTTGCAGTCGCAGGCGCTTGCACCCCTGTTTGAGCTGTCTGCTGCTAATGTCCCTGTCATGACTGCTGCAAATGAGCTCCTGTACTCTGTGCTGTTGCTGCTGACTGCGCCAGGGTCTCCTGCCCGTAATCGGGTGGAGGCTTCTGGGGCCGATGTTCCTGCTGACGGCAAGCGTGCCACCCTCGAGGTGGTGCGTATGCTCGCTGATGATTCGACTCCGTTCGAGTCTCTGACTGAGCTGCTTGACGTGAGGATCTCGGATGAAAGTGACCCTGACTCTGGCATTCGTCTTTTCAACAGTTGTCTTCGGGATGCGCAGCGTCTGCAGACGCTGCCCGAAGACGCTGTTAAAAGGCAATTCCTCTCTGCCCTGTCTGGACCGGCTTACGCCACGCTGGTTGACTCGTTTGCTCGAGCTGACCAGCGTGCGGCTGTGAGTCTGCTCACCCTGCAGGCGCGCGTGCGCGAGCAGTACCGCTGCGGGCGGCTCTCGGGCAAGCGCACTGCGGGGCGCCCCATGTCCGTAGCATCTTGCACCACTGACACTGGCCTGGCTTCGGCCATCGAGCGGCTCAGTTCTCAGTTGGTCAAGTTGCAGCGGGATGTGGATTCCCTTAAGAAGGGTGGCTCCAAGCCACCTCATGGGAAACACACTCCGCGCGGCTTCCACCGACCTGGAGTGCAACCGCTTGCTCATTCCGCCTCTTCGGAGGTGGCTTTTGACAAGCGGTCTGGCACCTTTGTCCCAACGTGCAGGCACGAGAAGTGCCGCGCCGTTGGGTCGAAGCATTGGCTGAGTGAGTGTCCTCACAAGGACACTCACCCATTGTCCATTTCGGCATCCTACTGCCAAGCCGTCGAGTCTTATGACTCCGACGTGCTTGCCCTTCGTTTTCAGCGGTATTATGACGCTGGGGATGAGGGGTCCATGGAGCACCTGTGTGCTCTCGTGGGGCAACCTGAAATCTGTGAGCTGTCTGCGCATTCCTTTGCTCCAGAGCCTACGGCTCTGCAGCAGTTCAAGGATGCTGCTGCCTCTACTGAGTCTGCACCTGATGAGCACCTTTCCATTGGCCGTGTTGCATTCGCTGAGGTCAGCGGTCCGCTTGCTGGTGGTGTCGCTGAGCCGGCCGCCAGCAAGCGACTGCTGCCGAAGGCCTCTGCACCCGTGCATGGTAAGCCGATTGACTTGCGTGAGGTCAGCCGTGCCGCCTTCGTGCCGCCGTCTGCCTCTCTGGCTCTCGGCCCGATGGCTCCTGCTGACAACTCTTTCAAAACATTCAACACTGTCCACCCTGACTGGTTTGACATTGACCCTGAGCCTGTTGAGGTGTGTGACTCCGATGATGATGGAGAGGGCTCGGACTGCCCTCCTGGTGTCTGCCTGACTGAAATTGAGGGGGGTGCACCGCCGGCGGCTGCGGCATTTCGGCGGTTCGGAGTCCCCAGAGGCTCCAGGCCATTTGGCATCGGAGAATTTGCACTCACTCTTTTCATGGTGGCTACATTTCTCTTCAGTGCTACGGCGATGCCGACCCTCGTGGTCGGCGGTGGTGTCAGGGGCCTGGTTGAGCCCGGAGCCACTTACGGCTACGATTCACTACGGTCTCATGAAGCACTACTGGATTCTCTTTGCCCGCCTGTGGTTACTGCTGGTCCGTCAATGCCACCGCGGGAAGTGACACAATTCTTTTCTCAATCGACCTCCGCGGCTTTGCATTCTGATGATTTTGCCACTCCGCTTTGGGATCCGCCTGACCCGCTTGGGTCTGGTGGTGTCAGTGCTTACAACTTCTCTTCTCAATTGACTTCGGATGCTTTTCTTGATTGGAATCCGCCTGCTGAACTCGGCTATGCCGACCGGCTTTACAGTGGCTGAGTCTGCTTATTTCAAACCCTGGAGGTGTGATTAGCCTTAGCCGCAGTGGTGGGTTGTGCCGGGACAAGTCCCCGGGCACCCAGCTAGAAGTATATCTGTTTCCAGTAAAGTGCTGTTTGTTATCTGTTTAGTTAGCTCCGCTTGCCTAGCCCTATTAGCTACGGTCACAGCTCCGGGTGGTGTGCTGGACTTTAGGTTCAGGGTTATTATTATGGGCTCTGATAGCCCCTAGCCTGACCCGTCTCTGATCGGAACCGTGACTCCGCTAGTAGCTAGGATGACAGTAGTACTGTACTGTCAGTCATCACTTCGTATTATCCGGGTTTCCGAGATGCATGATAAAAGCACTCGGCCGGACTGATTATGGGAGCTTAGCCAGTTTGTTTTACCGAGCGGAACACCTGTTCTCGCATCCGGAGCCTCCGGACTAATAAAATATCGATAAAATCGGAAAATAAAAAATCGATAAAATCGGCAGAAAATCGCCGCATCCAGAGGCTCTGACTTGTGAGAGTATAATAATAATGTATAAACCTGAACCTGCACTGTATCATGACACATCATGACACTATCATGACTCCGCGCTGGACAGGTGGCAAACGAACCGTCTTCCAGAGTGGACTGAAGCATGTTCTTGGACGGTGCATAACTCTAGTCGAGTGCCTTGAAGACCAGCACAATTTTCATTGAAGTGCGTCGGTCCAACTCCAAGCTAGGAATTTCCTACGATCTTGGCGCATATATGCTTTTGTAAACCCGTTTCCCACAATGTGAGGAATTTGTGATATACGCCTAACAATGACAACAATGAAGTCCGCTATGCCGAAAGCCATCGACGTCCGCAATGAGCTTGGTCTTTGCCTCAGTGAACACTGTGCCAACTACGGACATAACCAGTGCGATGAACATAAACGTCCCTGCAAATCGCATCACTGGCCTGCCTCCAGATGGAAACACAAAGATGCGAATAGTATATGAGCGCAAACCGAAGATCGCTCGCTATAGCAGCAAGACCTTGCGAAGCCTACAAAACGGGATGTCCGTCAACGGGGACCAGGTTGCGTTTGACGAAGCCGCAGCAGCAGCAGCAACGGTATACCTTATGCTGCAAAGAAGCTACAAATGATTTTCGCATAAGGCCTCAAACAGCTCTTCTTTCACTGGACACTGTCATTTCGTAACTCACGTCACATTTGCCGTTCTTTCAGGTGCAGATAATTGGAGGCCGGAAGCTAAATGACTTTTCTGATGAGTATCAACTTTCGAGAAACGTGAGGTATGGTGCACCGGATTACTCTTTGGTGGATGTGTGGAAACGACGGGTTCTAGTCCAGGTGACTCGGGCCAACCGACCAGACAACCTCCTTCATATCGCTATGGAAAAGGTCATTAAGTCCACCGGTTGGTTGGAGGCAACAAGCACAAATAATCACCACTGCTTCGTGATTGTTATCTGGATTCCAGAGAAGAAAGTACTTCATCAAGTGCGTTCCGAAATCCTGACTATTGCTGAGGAGGCCCAAAAGATCGACGCCAGATTTGACTTTTTGTTCCTTGTGCCAAAAAAGAGCATCGCACCTCGGATTTTCCCTCCTCGTTTTGGAATCCAAAAATATGAAAATAACCTTTCTGAAGACCGCCTTGCATTTACTCGCATGACCCAATATGAACACCGTTGTTGTAACTTTGAGCTTCCTGATATCTTCGAACTTTAGTCAAGATGCTGCGACTTCTTTCCTAGACGATATTTGGTGGCGCAATCTTATGGTACAATATATCCTTTAGCGTCTTTTCACTTCATGTAATATATTTGTAAATATTCTTGTTTCAAACTATACTATAAGTAACGAAGCCACAAGTAACTGGGTAACGAGACTTTATGATGCTTTGTTGACTTCCTACGCTCATAGTTCACTTGATGTCGTTCAGGTCTGCTATCATATGAGAAAGAGCAGACATGAACTCGTCGTGCTTGCGCTCAGACAGTGAGACCATGAGTGTACATCCACATTTGTGTTGTCAAGTTGCACTCGGTAAGTAAATCCAATAATTGTGCAACCGTCCTTAGTCGCGCGTATACGTTATTACCAGAGGAGGAGCTACGAGGGCTCCCGCAGTTCCCACCGCCGCATCGAATGTTGTGCTAGGATACGCGCTTTCCACAAACTTGAATGGTATAGGTTGTGTTTATGCGTGATAAGTGCGTGTGCATGCTTCTCTCCTCAATTTAGGTGATGGTGGGCTCGTTTCGATTGGCGTGCCTTATTACCGTACTTCGTTTATATTACATGTATTGACACAACCACGATGGTGTTGGTGGGCTGGCCTTGGTGTGCATGTAGCCGTGGGTGATGGGCTGTGGTGTTCCCTTGGTGCATCGTGGGTTCACCCTCTTTGAGAGAGCGCGGACCGTTGGGCCGACAATTTCATTTCACTCTTCGTCTGGTGCCTCATCGCGGTCGAACACAATCACGACTGGGAGTGTTCAGGGATCGCCTTTTGTGATGTGCGGAAGTGGGACGCCTTGCGGTTATGAATAACAGATGACCACTTGGTGGAGGTGCCACATACATTCCTTGTCTTCCCTAGAATTTTGCAGTAGCGAGCACTTCGGTGCCCTCCTATGTTTTCCCATCTGCGGTGTCCAGTTTGCATGCCAAGAGTACCTGGAAAACTATCGATATCATAATGTACAAATTGTAATATTGGGAATGTAGGGGAAACCCAACAAATGACAAGTGGCGGGAATGGTTGGTATTCACGCGCATCGTAACCGGGTTTTTCCTCCTTTGCTTTTCAGTTTTCACTCGACTTGGGCAAGAGCTTATTTGCCGGAACCATAATGGTATGTTTTGAATGGGGGACATGGTGTTTAGCGTTGGATGGATACCCAACGAGCCCACAGAGGACTTTTGGGTAGAATGTGTGTGCGAGGTGTCTTGCCACACCGACACTGCTTCACGCGCGCGCGCATACGACCTGCTCGCCGACATGCTTTCCTCATCGACTGTGCACAGGGGTCGTGATGGTGCGGATGGGTGAGCTCTGACAGATTTTTGTATTTCATGTTGTTTCCTGCGTGTGTGATTGCCACACATCACCGCAATTGATGGTAGCATGAAAAACTGATGCCTTTCCTCTGTAATGTATGGCTTTCCAACATAATGTTTATGATCATAAGTACAGTAATATCTGGCACAACGACCACCATGAACAATTCTTCGATTTTTTGCTGACATAATGTGAGGGAACCCGCAGTAGAAAATACATCTCGAGTGACGCCAATCGAATTTCGAAATTATGCAAGTCGAAGGCATGTACGATGGAAGATAGGCAATCAAGCTACCATTTCAAGGGGCAACACCTACCGATTATTGTGTTTTGTGTTCTATCGAGTGACGCTAAGCTTCTTGTACATTAAATATTGTTAATATTGCAAGCTGACTTCTGTACTAACACACGTAGATGTATTGCTTGCAATACACATACACTTGTGCAAGTAATGAGCTGCCAGAAACTTGCGTGCTCACAAGATGCAGTTTTATGTTCCGGAGAGCTACTATCCGGGTTTGCGATACGCTGATCCGTGCACGATAAGAAAGCAAGATGTCATATTCCCACCATTTACAGTGTCTCTGCGCTTGCGCAAGCTGGCAAGTCAGACGGAAATGGTTGGCCTTAACACCCGGGGAAACCCACCAGGCAATATGCAGAAGCCGCTAAGAGCAGAATGCATCCCTCAGGGTGCTAAGGCCTCTCACACACAGCACACACCTTACCAGTATACTTGCCATGGGACGTGCAGCTTGCGACACACTGCACTGCACACACCTCACTAAATCACCAAACTCAATACATACTAACAAAGCCGGAACATTGTCCGGGGCTTGCAAGCAACATCCTAAGAACAAAGGCATTGAAGGAAGGTATAGGAAACAAAACTGGTGACATCCTCCATACGAGGAAAAAAAAAGTCTGCCGCAAAGGAGAGGGTGGCATAACGACACACTCTGCGCCTGATGACAGCGATAGATACGCCGCGAAGGAGAGGATGGCATA
>LGRX02010951.1:0-11386 GCA_001247695.2 Cymbomonas tetramitiformis
ATTTGCAGCAAGTTGCGTCGCACTGCTATCTGAGTATTTGCAGCGAGCTGCGCGGCATTGCTATCTGAGTAACTGCAGCTATCGGTGCGCGGCACTGCTATCTGAGTATCTGCAGCGAGTTGCGTCGCACTGCTATCTGAGTATTTGCAGCGAGTTGCGTGGCACTGCTATCTGAGTATTTGCAGCGAGTTGCGCGGCATTGCTATCTGAGTATATGCAGCGAGTTGCGCGGCATTGCTATCTGAGTAATTGCAGCAAGTCGCGTGGCATTGCTATCTGAGTATTATCTCATGACCTCTGCGTGGCAGTGAATATGATTGAAAACTGAAAATGGACGTGCGACTCTCAAATACTATGGCATTGTGTCGCATATGCTTGAATGT
Organism: Cymbomonas tetramitiformis; assembly: GCA_001247695.2. Taxonomy (NCBI): domain Eukaryota; kingdom Viridiplantae; phylum Chlorophyta; class Pyramimonadophyceae; order Pyramimonadales; family Pyramimonadaceae; genus Cymbomonas; species Cymbomonas tetramitiformis. Next base: position 384 of record LGRX02010951.1, read on the forward strand.
AGTTTGACCACCTGAGTCGAGTGATACGCTTGGTTGGTGGCTCCCCGCCTCTGACCGTGCTTGGGCGAAGAGCCCTTTTTCATTGACTATGACTGACTATGATATTATCATAGTCAACATAGCGAAGACATTATGTTGGTATTCGCTCCTAGAATATTTCTTTCGGTATTGATGTTTGTTTGTGTATGCAGTTTGCCCTCTGGATCGTTCGGAATAAAAGGCCTCTCAGCATCGGAGAACCTGACCGCGAGCTTCGTGATATCTTCGAGTTCATCTTCCATGGTAGCTATGTCCCTCCCACGTACAAGTTGGTCACGCAGTACATTTTGGAGTTGTCCGTTGAGGGGAAGAACAAGGTGAAGTTCTATCTTGCCGCACTTTTGGGGGAGGGTATCATGCCCTCCATCGCTGGTGATTTGTGGTCCGAAGGCGGCATTGCCATCTTCGGAATCCTGGTGTATTGGATCGACAAGGGCATGGTGCTTCACGAGAAGTTGCTTTCCGCGGTACCTTTTAGCGAAGTTCGTCACACGGGCTTGGAAATCGAGCGTTCCACGAAGGAAAGCTTAGCAGACATGGGGGTTGGTGAGTACACCCTGGATCAGCTTGGCAGTGCCGATAGCGGTGAAACTTCCATCACAGTGGACACTGTGAAGGACTTTGTTCACTCTACCACATCGGATAGTGCTTCCAACATGATTTCGGGTTGGGGGTGCTTCGACGGACATGAGTGCAACTGTCACCTGCTTGCCCTCTGCGTCCTTGTGTTTTTGACATCGGACGGTGTGAAGGAGGCGTTCACGAAGCTGCGTGGTATGACCACGCACTTCAACCATTCAGTGATCGGCCGAAAGCTACTGCATGATTGCCAAGACAAGTACGGACTTTCACGAACTTCCCCACCTCAAGATAACGCCACACGCAGTGGGTGGAAGGGAGCGCGTAATCAGGCCAAGTGGTTCGTAGAGAATCAGGTGTGCACCCATCACAACTCCGGGATTTTGTGTGCCTTGTATTTTTGTTGTGTGCCTTGTATACATATATATAGATATACTGATGATTGAGACGAATAATTGCATGTGTTGCTAGAAGAGTGTTTTGATAGTGTGCGTGTCTTACATAGGAAGCGGTTCAGCTTTACGATGTGGAGCACCCGAAAGGGCGGCGACATCGGTGGATAATCCGGACGGAAGTCGTTACCGCGACCATAAGTGTCTATTGCCAGATCGGTGGGTTTACCCACCGTAACACGCTGTTACGGTGGGTAAACCAACCCTACGCGTTTGGCGCGTAACGGGGTCGTTACGCGGTTCCGCAAGAAATGTGACATTATAGTGACCAACTAGACACTTAAAACTAACACTAAACGTACTCGGGGGTCAATAGACTTGGCGGCAGACGCTGTTAAACATGCTTCCTATTGCGCTCAACTTGAGAAACCGTGAGAAAATAATAGGGTGCGAGTTATGCATTCCCGCTGGTGCGTGTGGGCGGGAATGGACTGTCCAAGAGTTTGGCGGCCAATGCCCCAACCCCCTTGACTATAGATTGAAGGCTCGAGTGACCGCATGTGACCCGGACAAAGCACCTGACAAGCGATTCGAAGTGACGTTCGAATATGCCGGAGACAAACACGCGAAGTGTGTCCCTCGTCTTCACCACCGCGTATTTGCACTTGGGTGAATACACGACAATACACATGCTTAAAACACAATGGAATGCCTTGTTGAGATGAAAAACGTTTGGTCTATTAATGTATTTTGATGTGCAAACTTTTGCAGCTGCTTGAGCAGTACTCATTGACGTGAACTTATTTCCCCCACGAAACCCTATGAAAATAACGGATTTTAGCCAATTTTAGGGCTTAATGAACCCCGACACCCCCATGGTAACGTAGCATGCCTACGATATGCACATGCCTCCCCAAGTGATGTACATCAAAACTTAACATTGCCAACTATCATATATGAAGTGCCAACCCTAAGATCGCATACTAGCGCCTCCCTCCGTACGGCACGGATCTACCAATATTTGTGACACTTGTAAACCCACCGTAAGCAAATTTCCCAACCCACCATAATATTTGGCAACTTCATGCGCCTCTTACATATCGAAAACACCTTAGAATGGTGCAAAGTATGTTTTCCATGTTCGAAGGGACTCTTAACGAGTGCCATAAAACATAGGTTTGAGACAATATACGCCGTTACATAGAAGCTTTGGGTTGTTTAAAATCGTCATTACGGTGGGTTAACCCACCGTACCCATTTGGCAATAGACATAAGATGGACCTGTATGAATGGGACATAGTCAAAGAGTCCTTGTACATATTGGACCTGACTACCAAGGCAGTGGACCTTTTGCAGACCACTTCTTCGCCAACTTCGGGGTTTGTTTTGCCGGTGGTGGGGGGTTTGATCCACAAGCTCAAGGCCGAGAGCAAAGTGAAGTACAATAAGGTAGTCAGGAAAATCGAGAACATAAGTGTGCAAGAGGCAAGACAAAACCTGCTTGAGGCCATTGAACAAAGGTGCACACTCCGATAAATTGTCGTTTTTGTAGCTATTCACGCGGTGCATAAACCTGGTGTTGGGCAGAACGGCAGATATCTTTGTGTGATTAAATTTGGTGTTGCAATTGTGATGGGTGCCAGGTTCTTCAAGGATCTCCTAGCTTGCAAGCTGGAAGATTTTGCTGTCTCCACCTTCCTCGATCCGCGGTACAAAAACTTGGAGTTCAAAATGTTGGAGGGCTGGCGGTCGGGTACTTTGACCAGATCTCACATCATTCACTTGGCACGCTCTGCGTACGAGGCTGACTGGATGCCTAAAGAGTCTGACACCCCTCTTGCGGTCCCTTCGCCAGCCCTTGAGCATATTGAGCAGAAGAGCAACCTAGTTAGCTTTTTAGAAGATAGTGATGACGATGAGGACAATCTTGTTTCATCAGCATCCGCCGCGCCTTCCACTGAAGTTGAAGATGAATTCAAGAAGTACTTGAGCCTTCCTGCTTGTGATGGGAACTTAGATATCTTGGAGTGGTGGCGAGGGAACTCCACTGAGCTGCCGAACATGGCGCGCATGGCGAGGCAGTTCCTTGCGGCACCTGCTAGCACTGCAGGCGTGGAGAGAACATTTAGCGCCTGCGGGCAGATGCACTCAGATCTGCGTAAGTCAGTGAAGGAAGGGACTCTTCAGCATTCTCTTATGGCATCCATCAACACTAAGTAAGTGATATTATGTATGTGTATGCTTGTTGTGCCTGCCACCTATTTTTGTGTCTGTCAATTGCATTAGCAGTTATTGTGCTCTTGGGTCTTGGCAGTGTGGTATCGAACTATCGATAGTTATCACGATATTTAGGAGGCAAATCTGTTATTCATATCGCTCGATTAGTTCGTTTCGCTTGTCATTATCGATCGATAGGTTCACAAAACTATCGCCATCGTCCGATAAGTTCACAAAATTGTCGTTGTCGTTCGATAAGTTCACAAAATTGTCGGTGTCGTCCGATAAGTTAGAAAAGTTATCGTTGTCGTTCGATGATAAAAACAGAGTTATTCATTGTTATTTGATAAGTTTAAAAAATCGCGATACCGACCCTTGTCACAAACTACTGAGCATTCACTAGGCCTGCAAACTTAGCCACAAGCCTCAGCGGCACCCGGCGGAAGCAAGACAGGATCTGCTCTGCACAAGCCCTAATCTTTGCAACCGCCTTGTCCGGAACAAACAGCCGCCTCCCTTGGAGGTCAATCCCAACCCCAATATCCACCAAATCACGGGTCAAAAACAGCTGGGACTTGGTCTCAGAGACCAACCAGCCTGCCAGCTCCACATCTAGGATAATCGAGCGGAGCTCACCCAAAGCAGCAGGATCCGTCAGGGAGGGGGGCCGCACCGCACAAATAAAGTCATCCACGTAGGGGTGCACCCGCACCCCCCGAGCCCGCCAACGGCCCGCTAGCTCCCTGTTGATTTTAGTAAAAACCCAACAAGCCGGAGCCAATCCAAACGGCAGAACACAAAACTCATAGAAGACACCTAGCCACTCAACAGCCACATACTGCCGAGATCTCTCGTGCAGGTCAACGTGGTAATAACCGGACTGATAGTCCCAATAGAACAAGCTGTGAGATATAATATACCGTATATGCTTAAGAGTTCTTCGTGGTGGCGGAGCGGTCGATGTCCAGGCGGCAGAAGCCGCTTGGTGACCTCAAGCAGAGCACGTTTGCCGTCACGCGGAGAAATTCGGGCCGAAGCGTCAACCCACCTTCGAGCTGGAGAATGGGGAGTCGTCAAAGACACCAAAGCACGAAGTAAAATGTCGTTGTAAATGGGGTGAACTTCTTTGGTGACGTCCACGAGGTCAAAAATATCCCCGCTGGCGGTGTCCTTGTTGACGAGGAGGCCTCCAAGGCAGTTACCAAGGAGTCCCAAAGGAGTTGACGATGTGGTTCACTCCCTGAAAACGAAGACGCCTTCGTCCCCAATGTGTCCTTCGCGACACGCTTCACAACGTCAGTGTCCCAGGACGATTGCCACACGGCATTACCGCGTGTCCTGTCAGCAGCAGCAAGCACGACCTTCGCTGACTGCGGGGTGCTCTTATAGCGAGCACCCACGTTCCTAGCAAAAATTGAATCAAGGCGCATCCTAGCGCCCACGGCAGGTGTACCAACCGAGGAAGTAGTCATCAGAATAAATTCCTATAGGAGGGAGGTTGGGGAAAAGTCGAGGCTCAAATCGTAAGGTGGCGGGCGACGGCAACGCAGTTGCGGAGTAAGTACAAGATGGGGTCGAACGAAATCAACGAAGTCGAATACGCGACGGCCAAGGAGACGTCGACAGGGGTGATCAGTCCAAGTCAAAAACGAAATCCAACGCGGACACTCGAAGAAGTTGCCGAAAGTTCCAATCCGAAATCTCACCGCAACTTAGCTTAAACCGCACGCCCTAAAGTGGCCGATTCAACACCTCGCGAGGCCCCAACGCCCCGCCAAGCGGAAAAGCTTAGCCAATCATGGCAAAGTCAGCAGTGATAAAAGCGGGGTAATACCCCATAACCTGTGAGATATAATATACTGTATTATATCGGGGCGGTCACTCAATAAGTTCTCATACAAGTGTAAACTGATTATGAAGATCAACGAATATAAGGCGGTTTGTGACCTACCCTACAAAATAGGGATTATTCCAAAGGCTTGGACGGCACCATTCCGGGCGCCCGGAACCGTCCTGAAAATATTTGGTAAATTCCAAGCCTTTGGAAACCGCCGGGAATTGCAAGGTGAAGCTTTGGGTTTTTCCCTAGGAGTCCTATGGGGTTCCAAGCCGATGGTCCTACGGGGTTCCAAGGGGCTGGACCGAAATTTGTTAGTCCAATGGGTCCTGGTCGATTCCAAGCCGTTGGACCTATGTCCTCGGATTACGTATGACCGAAGTCGTCGGTCCAAGGCGGTTCCAACGGTTTGGAATTCATTTTAGACAATTCCAAGCCTTTGGAACTTTCCAGTCTGAGGTCGGCAGTCTGAAATCGGAGGTTCAACGGCTTGGAACCCCATTGGACCGGTCTCCGCGCAGCACGGGCGTGGTTTCAAAAGATTCCAAGCCTTTGGAACTTGCTAGTACGAGTAATGAAGCTCGAACCCGGAGGCTCAACGGCTTGGAACCCCATTGGACCGGTCTCAGCGCAGCACGTGCGAGGGTTTCAAAAGATTCCAAGCCCTTGGACCTTGTTAGTACGAGGAATGAAGCTCAAACCCGGAGGCTCAACGGCTTGGAACCCCATAGGATCGGTCTCTGCGCAGCACGGGCGTGGGTTTCAAAAGATTCCAAGCCCTTGGACCTTGTTAGTACGAGGAATGAAGCTCGAGCCCGGAGGCTCCACGGCTTGGAACCCCATAGGACCGGTCTCTGCGCAGCACGAGCGTGGGTTTCAAAAGATTCCAAGCCCTTGGAACCCCATAGGCCCAGTCTCTGGGCAACACGGGAGCGTGTTCCGAAATTCCAAGCCCTTGGAACTTCCCGATCTGAGAGCGGAACGCTATGAGCAAGTGCTTGACATATAGACTGATAATTCTCTGGACCGATCATTCTTGCTACGTGCAGTTCAAGACCGTCCAAGCCTTTGGAACGATTATGGAAGTGATATCTTATGGGGTCCAGGCTTAGTCCAATGGTTTGGAACCGCTTCGGAACTTGCGTTTGACGGATTCCAAGGCGCATCCAAGCCTTCGGAACCCCTTTGGAACTCCAGGTAAGTTAGTATTATCTGTACAATGCATGTTATATATTACAGTATATTTACAACTGGTAGGTTCTGACTTGGCAGCACGTGGAGCTCAACGAGACCGATACACTACCGCCTCGAGCGAGGCAATAAGTTAACTAATCTTCGTCATCAGAACTACTATCGCCGACGTCGCGCCACTTTACCTGGTGGTGTTGCGCGACCTTGGGGCTAACGTCCCCTTCACCTTCGCCGCCCTCACCTTGCGCATCTCCAAGGTCTTCCGCGACGAGTTCCCCTTGGCCCGCCTCTCCGCGCCTTCCCCTCCGACATCTGGTGGTGCTGGGCGCGGTGGTGCTGGCGGCGGCGGTGGCAAGGGCGGTGCCGGCGGTGGTGGCGGTGGCAAGCCCACCGTCGGCTCCATGCATGCTCTCGGCTGGAAGAAATTGGCGCCCCCCGTCGGTGAGTGGAAACCCGTACGGAATGCCCGCTACCTGCAGTGGGAAGGCACCGGGCTTGTCTGTGTCACCTGCTTCCGCCTGTGGGCGGTGACCACGGGCCACCTTGACGCCGAGGGCGTGTGCCCCTACTCTTGCTCGGCATCCTTCGCTCCGGGGCGGGCGCCCGCAACCGCCCCCACGGCGGCCCCTCCTCCTCCGATGTCGGCGTGGCCGCCTGCGCCACCGCCGACGCCCCGTGCCAACTCTTTGCAGGCATTGGAGCCCCCGCCACTGGACGGCTCCACTCAGCCGGGTGCGGCTGCCATGTCCGTCCAATTCTCGGGCGTGGGCCTCTGTGATGAGCAATCCGACGAGGTGGAGCCTGACGCGGCGCCACCGGCTTTCCATGCCGTCCACGATGACGACGACGAGGTGGACTGGCCGGCATTCCGCTCGGCCCCTGTGTGGCTTCCGTCTTTCTCCGGCGGCACATCTGCAACGGTGTCGATCACCGACATGACCCCGTCCGGTGCATCGGCGGAGAACCCTTAGAGCATCGAGACCCCTGCCCCTCAATCCTACGTAGAGCCACTGTTATGAGTCAGCTGCTTGGCATTCTTGTTAGCTGGACATTAAGGTCCCCTGGACTTATGACATTTGTATCTCTAGGGTTTAGGGTTGGGTACTGCCTTGGCACCTCACCTCTTCGGGGTGAGGTGGTGTCATGGAGACAGTGACTTTAGCCCCCCCACTGTAAGGGGGTGGCAGTCCTGTCCGCCTGTGTCACCCCTCGACCCGCGGCGCCGTCTTGCCTGGCACGGTTCTGCTCAGCTCAGGGAATAAAATACTCTCCGTATATTATTCAATTATCTTCGCACTGTGAAACCCGAGGCACCCGCCTGACAGCTTGCTCTAGGTTTCTGTGATATATATATATCCACCCGACTCCGTCAATTACATATATATATTTCACTGTTTCCATCAACTTCTTGAAGAGTCGAAAAGAAATCGAACGCTGTCGCAGGCAACATGACGGACCGAACTGGTACACCGTCGTGTTCCCAGCATGCGGCGACTGCATGGTGGAGTACACCTACGTCGCCAAACGTGGTGATCAAACCACGAAGCATGTTGTATGGTACGCATGCTAACCTGCCTGCCCTACTTTTCGTCAGCTTCTTGCTTCAACCTCATCGTACGTTTCTTTTCTTCCAGGATCAAGTCGCGGCACCCGGATACCGGGCTGTACACCGTTCAAGACGCCGACCCCCCCCCACGCGATCCATGAGCGCGTGGCCTTGGAGTATCATTTCGCCAGGAGTGACTTCAAGGTCCACCGCGGCAGCAGATTGGACCAGGAGGAGTTTAGCCGCGTCGAGCGGATGACTGGGCACTCCCTGTTTCCCACGCAGGTTCACCCAGCCGCAGGTAAGAATATTGCTTCTACGTGCCTTTCCTTCATCGTCTTCTTTTTTTCTTTTATTCTTTTATTCTTTTAAAGAACGCATCTTTCCTTCCACAGCTGCTGGTCCGCCTCAACAGCCTGGCGCGGCTGCGGTCCAAAAAAAAAGGAAACGCGATGATAGAAACGGTATTTCCTTTCCCACAGTCACCGTATGCATCTTTGGTTTCCTGCGCTGTCTTCTTTTAAGTAAATCTGTCTACAAGGGGTTTTCTTCTGATACTAAGAAGTTCTTCAACTAAGGGGTTTTCGCCTGATACCTACTGTGTGTGCCCCTTCAGCACACGTGAAGCGGCAGGGTGGGGCAGCCCAAGTACCAGCTTCTGCTGCTCATAGATTGGTGATTTGACAAAGTGGGATGGTCGATTTTCGCCGAGCGCCCCTGCGGGGCGTAGACAGGGGATAGCGCGCAGTACGGTAGGATATGCCTCTCCAGGGGGGGCTTGCCGCCCGTTGCGAATCCGGATAGATCACTGATCCAGATGGGCGATACGACATCTTCATCGTGTTCGCCGTCAAAAATCGCTCTAGTGACATGTCCCTTACCCCATTTGCCTCGGAGAGCATCCATTGATAACGAATCCCACAAGACAGACTTAGGGTTATAACTCGGAGTATCGATAAAAGAGCCTTCCCCATGCCCCCCTGGGGAAGATGCATGCACCACAAATGACGCGCCTTGGCGGCTCTATACCGCACATATCGGGGTGGGATAAGGTAGTGTGGTTCTGAAGACATATCGAGGGCTTCGTGGGTGAGCGGATCGGAGAGATGGCGCGATTCAACAGCCTGTACCAAGTCGAGACCAGCACACACGTCGTGCAGCTCAGCGAGCACCTCCACCGACGAGTCGAATGGGGGTGTCAAGTGTCGGGCGGTTGGCGAGGGGCAGTGAGAGCGGTCAGGCCCTCAGAGGCGGCCATGATAATAACGCTCACATGCCTTCTGGCTGATTTTGGAAATTCAAGTCGATTCGTGCTCTTGAACACCGTCACCTGTTCATAAAGCATTTGGGAAAGCTGGGGCACACTTCCGACTCGATTCTGACCGAATTGCCCAAGTTATTCGGGCAGACGTATCGTTATCTTGAGCGAGATTTGAAGTTTCGATTTAGGGGGCGGGGTGGACTTGGCGGGATCGTATATGATAGTGCTAAAAGGCGGGGGTTTGTTTGGAGGTCAGATGTCGAGGTGCCTAGGCTTCAGGAGGGGTAGGAAGTGAGGGGGCAGGCAGGCAGGCAGCGAAAATCCAGCGAAAAAATATGCGGTAAGTTTCCTTGATGTAGGGTGTGGCGGCATTGCGTGAACGCCTTACTTACTCGGAATGACATTTGGGGATATGATATCTTGAGGTAATTTTGTGCGGGGAACACGTTTCTGAGGTCAGAGTGGTGATTTGACAAAGTGGGATGGTCGATTTTCGCCGAGCGCCCCTGCGGGGCGTAGACAGGGGATATCGCGCAGTACGGTAGGATATGCCTCTCCAGGGGGGGCTTGCCGCCCGTTGCGAATCCGGATAGATCACTGATCCAGATGGGCGATACGACATCTTCATCGTGTTCGCCGCCGAAAATCGCTCTAGTGACATGTCCCCATTTGCCTCGGAGAGCATCCATTGATAACGAGGCCCACAAAACAGACTTAGGGTTATAACTCGGAGTATCGATAAAAGAGCCTTCCCCATGGCCCCCTGGGGAAGATGCATGCACCACAAATGACGCGCCTTGGCGGCTCTATACCGCACATATCGGGGTGGGATAAGGTAGTGTGGTTCTGAAGACATATCGAGGGCTTCGTGGGTGAGCGGATCGGAGAGATGGCGCGATTCAACAGCCTGTACCAAGTCGAGACCAGCACACACGTCGTGCAGCTCAGCGAGCACCTCCACCGACGAGTCGAATGGGGGTGTCAAGTGTCGGGCGGTTGGCGAGGGGCAGTGAGAGCGGTCAGGCCCTCAGAGGCGGCCATGATAATAACGCTCACATGCCTTCTGGCTGAGTTTGGAAATTCAAGTCGATTCGTGCTCTTGAATAACACCGTCACCTGTTCATAAAGCATTTGGGAAAGCTGGGGCACACTTCCGACTCGATTCTGACCGAATTGCCCAAGTTATTCGGGCAGACGTATCGTTATCTTGAGCGAGATTTGAAGTTACCTTTCGATTTAGGGGGCGGGGTGGACTTGGCGGGATCGTATATGATAGTGCTAAAAGGCGGGGGTTTGTTTGGAGGTCAGATGTCGAGGTGCCTAGGCTTCAGGAGGGGTAGGAAGTGAGGGGGCAGGCAGGCAGGCGGCGAAAATCCAGCGAAAAAATATGCGGTAAGTTTCCTTGATGTAGGGTTTGGCGGCATTGCGTGCACGCCTTACTTACTCGGAATGACATTTGGGGATATGATATCTTGAGGTAATTTTGTGCGGGGAACACGTTTCTGAGGTCAGATTGGTGATTTGACAAAGTGGGATGGTCGATTTTCGCCGAGCGCCCCTGCGGAGCGTAGACAGGGGATAGCGCGCAGTACGGTAGGATATGCCTCTCCAGGGGGGGCTTGCCGCCCGTTGCGAATCCGGATAGATCACTGATCCAGATGGGCGATACGACATCTTCATCGTGTTCGCCGTCAAAAATCGCTCTAGTGACATGTCCCTTACCCCATTTGCCTCGGAGAGCATCCATTGATAACGAATCCCACAAGACAGACTTAGGGTTATAACTCGGAGTATCGATAAAAGAGCCTTCCCCATGCCCCCCTGGGGAAGATGCATGCACCACAAATGACGCGCCTTGGCGGCTCTATACCGCACATATCGGGGTGGGATAAGGTAGTGTGGTTCTGAAGACATATCGAGGGCTTCGTGGGTGAGCGGATC
>LGRX02010953.1:0-17831 GCA_001247695.2 Cymbomonas tetramitiformis
GGAATCGTAAATGAAACTGTCTGCGAAGTTCCGGATCTACGCTGTTGACGAATCTGTCCTTTATCAACACATCTTCTAGTTCAACTGCTGCCAGTGCAGCCAGTGAAGTGAATGTGCGTAGATAATCTGAAAAAGTCTGGTTTTCCTGTTTCAATGACATTAGGTGTTTTTTAGCCACTGATCTTTTATGGGGGTTACCAAACTGTCTGAGGAAAATCCCTCTGATTCCTGCAAATGTGGCATCTGGTTGATTTGCCACGACCTGGAAATAGTGTCTGTCGTTATTCTGTATGAGAGTAAGAAACGCTGTGATCAAATCCTTATCATTGACACCTGGATAAGTGAACTGGAAATATCTGTCCACTGTTTCCAACCAGACCTCTGCGTCCTGTCCTGATTTGAATTCCCTAGGTGGTGCCATTTTCACCTTGGGGACCAAACTGGGTGGAGCTGGTGGAGCTGGTGCTGGTACTGTATCTGCATCTGGATCTACAAAGACCATCGGAGGACTGTCTGCTGTATACTCTGCTTCTGGTGCCTGAGGCTCATTGGCAGGATCCTTGTACCGGCTCATATCTGGTTTCATGCGACTGACATTGTCATAATAGCCTATGTGGTCATATCTGGTTAGTGTATCGGCATAACCAGCAATCCACTTTGGAACCTTAAACCGACTGTATGCATCGTATGAACCAAGAATGTCGAAAAACCAAGTCGAATGATCTGGGTTGATATCAGGAATCTCATGCTCTTCCTCTTCGATAGTAACCATCTAAAAACAAAACACAGCACAAAAATACCTTCAGCTAATTGTCTAACTGAGTGTGTGTGATTTATATGTTATATATGGTATATCTGTATATTATGATGAGGTTATGCATGTACATATATACACCTTCTTCCCCCCTCAAGGAAGTGTGTGATACAGTGGCAGTTGTCAATTGCCAATACCTCATTCAGCATGCATTCCTTATAGGAATCAGCTGTTACAGTTTTAGGGTTGCAGCCCTATAGTCCTTGGGTTGTAGCCCTGCAGTTTTTGGGTTGTTGCCCTACAGTTTTAGGGTTGTTGCCCTACAGTTTTAGGGTTGTTGCCCATAGTATTATCATGTCTACGATGATTTAGCATGATATAATAATGCCAAAAAACGAAGTTTTACGAAATAATGGCGGCATTTTAGGGCATGTGTGGTTACAGTGGCCCTATTACCCAATACAGTGTTTAGGGTGTTACTTGATATCAGTAACCCTAATACAGGTAAAAAATAAGCAGTATAACGATTTTGCCAAGATTTTTAAGCAAACTGCATTCAATACCTAAGTGAATGTTAGGTGATTTTCAGAGGGTACGTTACACCCCTCACACACACATTCAAATATTAGGGTGTTACAGGGTGTTACACGTGTTATGTTTTTCAGGGATTGTTATTTGATAGATAAATATCCATTATAGCAAAAAAAATCAATCCCAAATTTGCAAAAGATTACACGTATTGTATTTTGACCGATTTTTCGTTACAGCCAATATGTTTACCCCTATATATTACACACCTAATATCTAGGGTGTTACACGAAATATGACATGTGTCATTATGATTTTCTCATACCTCAATAGGTATAAAATCATATTATCAAATAAAATAGGGTCCGATTTTTAATTTTCAAATCTATCGCAAACGGATTTTACCTATTTTGGCCGTTTTTGGCTATATGTATATATATATATATATATACATATCTCTGTGTGTGTGGACTGCAAAGTACAGAAGTACTGCAAATCACTTCACCATTGCACATGACAAATTTCATGGGATAAAAGTGAATTATACTGAATATCAACATCTAAGGTTGATCACATTTCTGGGTTTTACTGATTGAAACCCATAGAGGCAAATGCACTCTCTGGTGATATTTAAGATGAATAAACTGTAAATGAATTCACAGTTGTGTCAGATCCTAAGATATATTTGGATGTATACAACGAGTATATCAAGTGATATCTCTATGTTCAAATACATCTGGACACTGCTAGATGTAATCTAAGCAGTTTTTACACAACACATTGTTTGTGTATATGTATGTCCACAACCACCTTTTGTCAATTCATGTATGGTTGCTGATCTGAGTTGGTACATGCATGTGAAGTGATCATCTGTATCAACTGTCAGAATGCAATGTAGATATTGATGTTGCTCCAGCGATAGTGTATGGAATGACGAGTGGACTGCACCCAACAGTTACCAGCTGTTTAATGGGTGCAGTATCTTGCCTTCGGGTCTGGAGATAACTCCATCCAGCCCTACAGCATGTTGTTTGATCCTGTTCCCTTATGTATCGCCATCGCTGACACTTCCACGCACATGTGTTTGGAAGTGGGATCTGTGTATTATGTATTGATACAATACTTAATCATTACACTTGGAGTCAGTGTATTGTCAACATGAATGCTAGTGTTTGTGCAGTGTATAGTACTGCTGATTAGTACTATTGTGTGAGTGTGTGTGTTTACTTACACACACTTTTCAAGATCTTTATGGATATCACAATATCCTAACAACCTATCATGCAGATTGTCAGCATACCACGTACTGATTATATCTAACATGATATATATAGTTTAGGGATTGTTGTAATTCCATGATAATCTCATTACGAAATGAGTTAATGATTGATTTTACATGAAGCTCAGGTGAGCATTCCTTCAAGTAATCCACCATAGAATGTACATGTTACCTGGAGAGCATCTCGGCTCCACCAAGGCACGACAAACTAATTATGGTGTTATGATTACTGTCAGGCACCCTTTGCAACATGGATTCTAATATAGTTTAGCATTCACTGCAATATGCTTATGCTCTATTTAATACAGCTGTTATCGTGATCAAGCTGTTCAATATAATAAAGTATGTAACATTTACAACATTGCAATCATTCAGAATAAAAGGTGTGCATGATATAGAAGTATATGCACTGTGTATTAATGATTGCTGTAAGTGATAGAAATGAGTGTATATGTGTGTGTGCTGATCTGCACACACATGTTGTGCACAGATCACTGTGCTGCTGATAAGTATAATGCTGATGATCAAAAGTATTTGTGTGGTCATCAGAACATTGGAATCTGCTGCATGGTATAGTTGCATGGTATAATAATGCATGGTACATCTCGCTGCATGAGATGGATAGTATATGCTGCAAGTGTGCATGTGTGTGTGTGATATCACAGATTCAGCTACACACACAACATATAGTACACAGACATGTGATTGCACAGCGTCCATATTTATCTGATTTCGTCTACTTATATGTGTGTGTGTGTGGCTACACACACAGCATATGATGCACACCCATATAATTGCAAACTTGTATGTAAATCTGCCAGTGCATGGATAAACATCATCTCTTATGTGCAAGCATCACAGATTTTAAGTAGCATGCTGCATATATGTATACTATCATCGCGCGTCATCCGATCATGATAAATCTAGCAGGTGTGTATATATCCTGTCAAGCAAAATCGTCATGCGCGCGTAGACGAGTGATTTTTGCAACCATTTAAAATGACGAGATTTTGATGCGTACACTGCACTGAAATTAGTGCGAGTAGCGATTTATCAAAGTCGCTGATGTGCGCGCTGCAATTAGTGAACATATCTCTGTCGCAGGTATGTATGGCATATGATATGAATGCCATTTCGTGTACGGAACATACACTGATGACGATTTGTTCATCTGCGCGTCAGTATGTCGCATATAGTGCAATTTTGCGAATGATAGCAGCGTATGTATGCGATTTGTATGCTGTATGCACACCTCTTCGCGCTGTTATACTTTGACGGTGATTATGCGAGCGTAAGTGTTAGCGACGGTATCTCCCGCGCACTTCGTCCGCTATTTATTCCGCAGCGAGCGAGTGTAGTTATGCGATATATGTCTTATATGTGCGACTGCGGGCGCCTGTATGTATACGCGATCCGCGAACCTGTTGCACACACAAAAATACAATATATCTCTATTTGCTGCACTGCACACTTAGGTCCTCGTTCGTCGCGTGGACGATTAGAATACCACTCTTAAGGGTTCGCTTGGAAGCGATATGATATATGATATATAGCGAGGCTATTATGGAACGTTAATAGCTCACGCAGCGTCTGTGTGGATATGAGTGCAGTGCTTCTTCAGAAGTGACTGCTGTAGCCCAACGCTACCTCATCTTACGCAATGCCCCGCATCTCATAGATGCCACCACAATTGGGTTGTGAACCCAAGGCATTGGTTGAACAATCAGTATCGGCTGAACGAATAAGCCATATGATACTCGCATGCTTGTTCAGAACATGCTTGAAGCGAAGATGAGTTTTCTCCGAACACTTTGGTTCTTCAAGACTTCATCTTGCTTTGTCATCTCGATGCCACAACCTGGCCTCTCGATGACAGGTGTCACTCAAGGTGAGTGAATGACAAATGGTATGACTGTACATGTCATAGTCGACCGTGCTGACGACTGTCATAAATGTATGACGCGACTCGACCTGTACAGTCATGATCGACCATACTGTCGACTGTCATAATAATATATGACACGACCGACTGTCATAATAATATATGACATGACATGACATGACATGGTATGACATGTATGACAGGTATGACACGTATGACATGTATGACACATATGTCATCGGTCATAACCCTGACACGACAGCACAGGAGAGGGTGACTCGCAGTGGCATGGCATGGCAGTCCCAGTCGCAGTCGCATATCGAGAGTTATAGAGCATATAGAGAGTTTAGACGAGCCGCGCTTCGCGCGGCTACCCGCGATTCGATTCGAGGGCTGCGTTACATGATGATTGTGAAGCTCGTCTAAATCCTCTACGGATGCCCATCAACTCAATTTGCGTTACAAACCCTAAGTAACAATCGCGCTATTTCGGTCCGTAGACTCGGGTTCCAGAGCACCTGTAACCTCGTCTGGGCTAATTTCATGCTGTTCCGACGGCAGCGGCACAAACGGCAAGCTTGAAGCTCGGGGCCAAAATGCAAAAGCGAGTCACACGTCATCCGTCATCGTCAGTCAAGGAAGGAGCCGAAGGCCAAAATCCCCCAACCGCCAACGGGGCTGGGCAAGAGCAGGGTATCCGCGAGCGCGCCAGGCCCGGGCGGGGCGGGAACATTTCCCAGACCCGCCGAACCGCTGACGCGGGGTCAGGTGGGTCAAAACTGCCGCTAGCGCTAGCGGCCCATCCGCAAGCGCGCTAGAGCGCCAATTTGAAGCCTTGATCCCGTGTTGACTGTTCGTGTTGAGTGGTGATGGTGATCCCCACCGCCACGCAGAGGGAATCGCGACTGATCGCTTTCGCTTTGCGTTTCCGAATACAGTAGAGTCAGGCCTGTGCTACACCGAAACTTGGGAAAGCAAATGTGTTGATCGCAGCGATTTCATTGGCTCCTGTCGCGACTGTCATCCGGCGATGTCATGCGAGGTCATGCGAAGTCATTATTTGTGAAATGCCAAAAAGCAAATAATCGTCCAACATTTGGGACCTCGAAATCGTTATAGGAAATCACGGTGCCGGGGGGGGCCAATGAAAACAGTGGAAAATGGGGGTGAGCCAGTGAAACGATGGTAGTTAAAAAGATGCTTGCGCACACCTTTCCTGTTTCTTAACAGTGCAAAATATAATGATTGGGGATATTCGGAGGAATCGGATCAGATACGGTTTTTTGATCGTTAATGTTCTATTGGTCGTGGGTAGCCGGTGAATGGAAATGCTCCGGTGGCCAATTGAATACGTTCCCTTGTCTGTCATAACTCCGGCCGGTTCCGACGGTGAGCCGGTTGGGGCGTGCTAATCTAAAATCTGCTAGTTATAGTTATAGTATACTGTAAGTGTCTGTCTGTGAAAAGGCTGTGTGGCCAATATGACGATGGCGTTTGGAAAGATATGCATATCATTATTCATATCGTTGGACAACATTTGCACCCAAATGTCACCCAAATGTCGCCTGCGACAAATCCTGGATCATCAGATCAAAAAAAGCGGGAACGGTTCAGAGAGACCACCGGCTAGCTGGGGTGCGAAGATCGTGTATCGCTGGACTAGAATATGCTGCACATTCCAATCACAGACACTGTTCAAGATCGGGTCGTCTAGTTTTCGACGTGGAAAATCTGCATTTATATTTTTCAAACGACGCGGACGCGATCTGTACACACGAGCACGTTTTTATGATGTTGTCCACGTCGGACCGACGCGCGTTTGCCCGAAATATTCCTTTTTAAGTCGTTTCGCACGTTCGATCAGGCGAATGTCGATTTTAATCTGATCGCGCGGACTGTGATTTATAGATTTAATAACTCGTCTGAAAATGATCGCCGGGTCATATGGAGACTGTATGACCCGGCGAAACGAATCTTATTTGCTTCTCGACAGTGTACCAAAATCCGGTGTAGCACAGGCCTCAAGAGTGCCACAGCAGGCAACAGCAATAATGTACCGTATACTCATTCTGCATCGTTCATGGCTCCACGCAAGCCATCCCTCAACCCTGGGGTTGTGGGGCTGGAGTATCGGTAGCGTATCCGGCGAGGGGTCGAGTCATCATTGATCATACAAAACTCCACCTGTAAAGCTGTGATTGGTTGTTTAATTATTATTGCGTAAGGTTCATGCTATACCCATAGCGCCATAGGTCTCGGCCGTAGCAATTGTGAAGACTCTACAAAGCTAAAGGCGAAATTATTAGTCGAGGCTAAATTAAAAATTATTTTTTCTTTAGTCGGGGCTAATTATTTTATTTGAGTGAGTTAGTCGAGCGATGTCGAATTACAAGATTTAGTCGCTAGTCGTAGTGACACGTGTGTCATACACGCAGTTCGGTACAAGTTGTAGTAAGTGTCACTGTGACACTCACCTACTTGTCGCCGTGTCGTGTGACACACGATCCCCGCCCGTATGCAGTGCCAAATGCCATGCCATGCCATGACGCGCGCAGATATGAGATCGAAATAAGAGCGCCGCAGGCAAATTTTTTACTTTTTGGCAGGGCCCTTCACAGGTAGTACCTTGTACCTCCAGGTACTTTTAGGTTGGGCCCATGGGTCGCAGGTACCAGGTACAGGTACTTCTCGATTTTGAAATCGACGCAGGTACCAGGTACAGGTACTTTCATGCAGGTACAGGTACAGGTACCAGGTAGTACGCGGGTACCACAGGTACTTTTCAGGTACTTTTCACGTTTCGTATTCTAGGCCTACCAAAGCGCTATTAGCACCTCAAATCGGGCGATAACGCAATATACCGTGTCGAATCTTTTGATTTATCGCACCTATGATAACAAACGATATATCAAAATGTTCGTCTACGAAAGATATATTCATATACCAAGTTTCAGCCTAAAAGGTTAAGTGTCTCAAAAGTTAGCGAAATCATTTTGTCTGTAAAACCGATGCCGGCTTACAAAAAATGTCGAAACTTTTGATGTATCGTACCTATGATAGCAAACGACATACCAAAATGCTCGTCTAAACAAGATATATTCACACACCAAGTTTTATCTCGTAAGGTCAAGTATGTAAAAAGTTGGGAAAACTGCCGTGTATCTGTCAAATCGATGCCAGATTACAAAAAATGAATTCATTTACGGGATTACGGGATCATTTACGCTAGGTTACATAAAACCTCTAACCGGTTATACGGCGACGCGGGGTTTCGGGGTTATAACCTGGGTTATAAAAAAATAACCTGCAGCGACGAAAAACCAGGTTTTTTTCTTGTCGAAAAACCGGGTTTTTATTAGTTGGAAAAACCGTTTTATTTCTTGGAAAACCAGGTTATTTCGTGAAAAAAACCCCGGTTATTTCTAAAATTGTAAAATATGGGACTAGTCCTAGTCGGACTCTCATCCTACGGCTTACAGTACACTACTACACTCCGTTTGTACAATCGTACACAGCATGAAAGCACGGTCTCCACTCGACTGCACGGTTTGTGCTTCTACAAGGATTTTCCCTAACATCGAGACCATCTTAGGCGGCCAGCGATCACAATCATCTTGCTATCATGGCTTGGCACAGGGCCCTCATTGGGCTTCGCGGCCATCTACAGCCCAAATTCGATTTGATTACGAAATTCCCGTTAGCTAGGGCTCTACCTATTGCGACACCGACAGCGACGGTATGCCTGCATACCGTGAAAGTCTGTGATAACTGGTTCCTGATGATAAATTTGTATATTGTAATATCTGCATGCTATCCCGACTTCCCGAGCGTGTGTCCTAGCTTATTATCAAGTTATTATCTCCTATTGACATGTTGAATATCAATGTTCAGTTGTTCACTTGTTCGTTCAGTATAGCCAATAGCCCAACGAATACCCAATTATGGCATACACACTTTGTCACAACTATAGACACGCCCAACCCTGGGGCCGGGAGGGGGCCCCCTCGCAGCCCCGACAAAGGCCTTCCCTCCCCTTTGCGCTCTCAGCTTCGCCACTTCCCTGCCACCTCTCAGACAGTCATTCTCACGCCCGCGCCCAGTTGTCACCATTTTCCCCCACTCCGCAACATCGCTTTTCCCCAATTTCACGCTCAGATACCACAATTTATACCAGCCACACCACCGCCCCAATTTCACGCTCAGATACCACCAGCATTTATACCAGCCACACCACCGCCCCAATTTCACGCTCAGATACCACCAGCAATCCACGTCAGCCCGATGTAAATCTTGCTTCAGCAAACCACCAGGAAAGCAGATGCCAGCACCTACGTCCAAGGGCGAGCCTTCCTGACTGCCACCCTTACAGGAGTAAACCTCACAGTCACATCCCCTTTCGCGAGTCGAAACTCCGTGAAACCCGCGATCAGTACGGCGCCCCCCAGACTACCCCTTCCTCATAATCGGTCATTTGCATGATGACGCTTGTCACGCATCTCAGTTATACCCAAAACACGCCAACGCGGTACAGTACGACGCGTCACGACAACAGCACCATCGCACAGCAGCCACGGGCGCCACCCATGGCGTATCAGCCGTTACATCTACCCAAAACACCCCAGTCAGTTATTCAGCAGCACGACAGCCACGTCACCACGTACGACACCAACGCCAAACTCGAACTACATTCGCCCTGACCCATTTCCTGTTCTACAAAATGCTTTCTCTCTGAACTGCCCCTGCTCGCACAACCGGGGCAACAGTCCGCCGGGCGTGGCGCGGCGTCCGCCGGTCCTGGCTGAGCCCATCTACGGCCTCGTGAAGATCAAGGAACATCACAGGCACCACAGCGCCTCATCCGCGCCACGTGGACGAAATCTCCTACTCGCCGCACCGGATCACCGCTGGCACCTGCAACACCGACGGGTACAAACGCGAAGCACTGCACCGCGCCCCAAGCACAGACGTTCACGGCAACTCGACATGGACGCACCACATGTGACACCACGTCACAACAGCAGCCATCATCAGAACGTAGTATCTCAAGAGTCACC
Source organism: Cymbomonas tetramitiformis (assembly GCA_001247695.2). NCBI lineage: Eukaryota > Viridiplantae > Chlorophyta > Pyramimonadophyceae > Pyramimonadales > Pyramimonadaceae > Cymbomonas > Cymbomonas tetramitiformis. The sequence continues at coordinate 9,498 of LGRX02010953.1, forward strand.
AACGGGATGTAGCATTTGGCGACAGTTCAAATGAGGAAGCAGATCGCTGATTGGAGAAGGCGAAACATCGCGAACCGAGAAGACACAAAACGCCTAGCTGCAGCTGTAGGAAAGGAGCTTTTAAGGAGAATAGAGACGATTTCAAAACATTCTGCAGATAACACTGAACCTTTCAAAATCATCTTGGCCTTGCGTAAATTTGTATCGAATATATATATTTCCTCGCTGAATTTACAGCGACTCTGCAAATTCCCACGCACTAAGCGCCTGCTTGAATCAGTCAGGGACAGTTCGTCTGATACGCGCTCCTCACGTAGCGCATAGTCTGAATTCAGTACCCCCGAACCCGCAACCCCGCTCGCGCGACCACACCGGTTAGGCGTAGATCCACACTCGCATAACGGAAGGCGAATCCGCAGCGCTAAAGGCCGCAGCTCCACGCAGTTGAGGTAAGCCCGAGACGCCGTGTGCTGAGTGAACGCTTTTCGGGTTTTCTTGCAAAGAACGGACAGTCGTGCAGGGACCCGATATGCACCTAAGGAGTCTGGAGCACCTCTGAATTCACCGCACGACAACAAACAGGCGCGCGAAAAGTGTACCCTGAATTCATGCTTGTGTGCGTGCGTTTGCGGTATGTGTGCGTGCCGCAGCTCAGCTTTAGCTTCACTCACTAACGCCGCTGCTGCTGCCTTCTACGTGTTCGTACGAAGACATCGTCTTCGTCGTTTACGACTACTTTTCTTACCAAGTTCCTAAGGGAATTCTCAGGTGAGGCGCGATAGTTCGCACTCCCGTGAATTCCCACCCTAGGAGTGTTGAGAAGGTGCACGGCGACGCCGAGACGGCCAGCGGCTTTCCGTTTCAAAACTTGAATTCAGCACAAACTTGGAAATTCAGCACGCTCGGCTAAGCTCGGCCGCTTCAGACGACGTCACCGCTCAACACTCCTGACGACTTTTCAAACTTCCGAGAGTCAACGGCTCCTCTGCCCGGACCCCGCTGCGACCGTTTTCAAGTGTGCATTCACGCGCGCTCCGGCTGTATGAACGCAGAGTGGATTCACCACACTCCTTCGCTGCCCGGACACCATGAATTCCGAAACTTTACCCGACTGTGTTCTTTCGCTGTTGTGGCCTGAGCCGACCCCATGAATTCAGCGCCGACTGCCGCCACCTTCTTTGGGCATCCCCACTCGGGCTGGTTGGCCCAACGCGGGGGCTTAATTCAACCTTTCCAGCCAGCCCGAGCGAGTTGCGAATTTGGTATCTGCTGACTGCTGGACCTTGGTATCCCTTTTGGAGTCGGGCCCAGCAGCCCGTTTGGCCGACGTTGCGTGGTTCTCGAGCTGGAGTTGCCCCTTTTCGCCTTCCCCTTCAGGACTCCGCTCTGACCCGGCACCTTTTCGTCAGGTTGCCTGTCAAGACCCTTGGGGATGCTCACCAGTCCCGTGCACTTTTGACACTCCCAGAAGGGGGCCCTTTTCACAACTTTGCCCTGTTTCCTGAACCTTTCACATTCCATTATATATACAAAATTTTTCCCCCGTAACAGCCCGCGCGCCCTAACTCCACCAACCCGCACACCTGGAACCTCAGCAGCCTGGCCACCCGACACCCCCCACGCGCGCCCTAACTCCACCAACCCTCACACCTGGAACCTCAACAGCCTGGCCACCCTGACACCCGCCACGACACGGCGCTGTTCATAATCGCGACAACTTAACGTAGTCAGGTTATTTTAGTTATAATAACCGGGTTATTTGAAAAAAATAACCGGGAGGTTATAACAGGTTATAAGTTGCCCGCGGGTTTATGGGTTATAACCCCGGGTTATTTTAAAATAACCGGGGTTTTATGTAACCTAGCATTTACGGGACACTGGCTGCAAAAACGGGCACTGGCTCACGCCCCAACGATTTTGAGATCACTCAGACACTCACTGGCGTCGCCACGACGCGACGTGGCAAAAATCGAAAAGTACCTGAAAAGTACCTGTTCGTCCCAGGTATTACCTGGCAAAATCTGGACCGCAGGTACCAGGTACAGGTACATTTCGATTTTTGAAATCGACGCAGGTACAGGTACAGGTACTTTTCGACAGGTACAGGTACAAACGGTGCGCCGAAAAAAACACCCACCAGATCGCAATGACCGATTCAGATCAAAAATTCAGGGTTTTCGATGCACTGTATGTTCAACCTAAATTCGCTAACTCATTTTTTCGAAGCGCAGTAAGTTTTCATGTATTAGTATGCCACTTAGGAAGTATACCGATACTTCAAATTGTTCCAAACGGTGTCCTACGTGTTAGCGCGAGAAGATTCTTGAAAACGAGCCTCATTTCGTTGCCTCACACCTTGTAGCGCTCAATCGAGCATCCGCTATACCCCCGTTCGTGCGGGGGTATATCGGATGTGCGCAACGGATGCGCAAGAGCCTCAGCATCAATATTCTGTTTTACTTTTTACCTAACTCAAAGCGAATCTAAAGATACAAGCGAAAATCCGTTGAAAATCCGTTTTACTTGAGAAGTGGAAACTTTGCGCGAAGGGCTAAGCCCGCGGGCATCTCAAAATGTTGAGAATGGCTTACTCGATCCCGAGATTGTTGGTACCCCCGTGATACTAACAGTCTTGGGAATAACATATGACCCATATGCGTGCTTAGTATCACGCAGATGGTTCATATGCATCAAGTCAAACAAGGACTGCAGCCCTTTTCGCTTAGCGTCGGAAAACTAAAATGAGAAGTTGCGAGTGGCGCAAATAGGTCTGAACGGGAAAAATCGTTCTGATCGGCCGCTCTGAATCGCTGAAATCGTCATTCTGTCATTTTCGGCGATTGTGAGCCGTCGTCACAAATTATCGTCCCATTGCGACGCTAACAGTGAGGGCCGGGTGATAATTTCGGCGCACCGTTTGTACGGGTAGCAGGTAGTACCTAGTACCTGTACCTGCCAAAAATACTCGGGTAACTAAGTACCTGTGAAGGGCCCTGCTTTTTGGGGCGATTTCTTTTTGAAATTTTAGAATTTTAATGAATTTTTATTATTTAGTCGATTTCCATGAAATTATAATACAACTTTTAGTCGCAAATTTTCGAATTAAATCATTGTGTAAATCGAGTAAATCATAATTTCGCCTTTAGCTTGTAGACTGAAGAGTGACAGGGTCGAGGGTGCAGGTGTCACTCTGGCTGAGATGGGACCATGGCATGGCATGGCAGTCCCAGTCGCAGTCGCAGTCGGTCGGGTGACATGACATGACAACGTGATATTGACACGCGACGGGAGATTCCTTTATCGATTTTTCTCTCGAAGGTACTAAATTGTAAAACGGAGCCCTCCCCTCTCATATAGACTATTTGAGTGTTTTGTCCCGTGATATTTCCATCAGCAAGACCTTTGGTTTGAAATATGAGTGTCTTTGCAATATATGCTCTGTACTCACTCTGCGCGTTGGCCTTCATTGAGCTTGGAAGTTGTATGTATACGTCGGAGGTAAGTGCAGTTCTATATTCGACCCCATCAGGAGCTGGAAGATATATGGTACCTGGAGAGCACAGACATAGAATCATCAATATCAACACATCATTGTGTGGCAGACGGCTATAAGATTTTCGCTGTTCGTGTTATTTTGTCAAGCTGTCGCCTTCCGCTCCGTGCCTTCCGTGCAACACGCGATCTAACGTTAACCACTGATGCGCTTTCATTACGAAGCACCTTCTCGATGTCAGTCCAGGGGTCGCAATTCAGACGATGCATATGTGCAAGATATTCTCTTTTGTCTGTTCTTTGTGGGAAATATGTGGGGAACTCCTGTCGTCGGACTTGGTTCAGGATGACGTCCATATTTTTGATGAGGCGAGTTTTGATGAGGAGCTTATGAAGTCTTCAGATTATTGGCTGGTTGAGTTCTATGCACCATGGTAAGTCCTGCTGCATCACGTGAACAGTTCTCAACATGCAGACACCTTTAGTTTAGAAGTACGGATCTGATGCTTAAGGCAGCTGGTCGTCTCACTAAAACACAGGGCAAACGTAAGTACTCGATACATCGGTGTCATCCCTGGTATATTGGCGCTTGCAATGAAACAGAAGCGCGCGGGGCACACTTCACTATTCTCATTCAGTTGCAGACATAAACTGTGGGTTGTGAAGTTGAATCACAAAATGTCACAAAACACGTCATGCCGTTTTGTATCGTCTTTTTGTCTGTTTTCTAAAGGGTGCATACTGTTCACTGCGACGTGCTCTCGTGGATTTTGATGTTCTGTGCACGTCAGAAGTGGAGACAAGCGTTCGATATTGTAGTGCGGTGGTCGTTTGGCAGTTCGATCACCATGAAGCTTGTCGTTCCCTGGTTCCACCGTGAGTGCTAGCTTCCGGATCGGTCCCAGTCCAGGATCGAAACTTGACCTGCTTGAAACTGATCGGAACTCTGGAGTGGAGACAAGGGAAAGGAAGGGGAGAGCCTCTGGTAAGGGCTGTACCCCTGGCGCACCTCAAAGAGCGCGTAGATTTTGCTTTCCACAGTTTTCTTCCTCTGCAGATCGCGAACTAACAGTATAGCATTCGGTCCAGGTGCGGCCACTGCAAGAAACTGGCACCTGACTGGAAGAAGGCAGCTAAGGACCTCAAAGGTATCCAACTCCATATCTTGAGTTTTTGCTTGCTCATCCTTCATTCACACGCGTGCTCTCTCTTATGCCTTTGGAAGTCTTCCAACTCGCCTTCAGCGACTTCACGCCTGATATCAGTCAGATGGTCCTGATATATAGCTTTCTGTACGCGTCAAAATGCAGGGACAGCACGTCTTGGAGCTGTGGACTGCGATGTCGAGAAAGCTCTCTGCTCGAAGTACGGTAGGTTCCACAGGCTGAATTTTACCCCCCTCTTTTGCACCGTGAACTTCTCACTGCAACGTACCTTGAACTTTCGACTGAGCAACATCCCTTCGAACGGAGCCTGACATAACTGACTAGCCTATTCTCACTAGCACTTCCTGCAAGTCGTAAGTGCTGAATTGAAACCTGCTGACCCGGCCTTCGGCAATCGCAGACGTCAAAGGCTTCCCGACCATCAAGGTGTTCAAGGAAGGTGGCTCCAGCAAGGTGCTCCAACAACTTCCAGCTGGCCCATTTGTTGGTGATCGAACTGCAGCTACTCTAGCCATTTACTTCCCAGCAACAGATCTTTTGGTAAATGTGTTTCTCCGAAGCGGAGACAGGGGAGGACAAGAGGGCAAGTGCCCGCAACTCAGCCTCAAGACGTTGGAGCACTTAGGGCTGAACCTTCACAACCTTGAGATATGGACGTGAAACACCCTTAGCCATGATACACGGGAGGTTAAAGGATGAAATCGCTAGCGCCCTACACAAACTTCAGTAATTTAGAGCAAGAGGTGAATGCCCACAACCTCGAAACCATGGAAGACACGGGAGAGGTATGGTAGCCAGCAATTTTACCTTAGAACCGAATCTATCACTTTTTTAACAACGGCACTGAGTACTCTACCCACATGGCTTGCATGTTTTCCAGGTTGAGGACTACAACGGCGCTCGTGATGCGGACGGCATTGTCAGCTTCGTAAAGCAGGCATCTGATGGGGGCTCTAACCCTTACAGCAAAATAGTCGCGATGCCCAAGTACACTGAACTGTGAGTTTCCTTTCTCACAAGCATTTACCGGTGTGCAGTTCACTCTCTCTTTAAGTTGCCTCGGAACCTTCACCCCTGACGGACGGTTTACAAGGAATGACCATGAAGTCAAACAAGGGCGATTTGCTCCAGGATCTGAGATAAACGTGTGTGCTGACGCGCAGGTTCAACTTCCTTTATCTCTCACCCACCGAGAAGCTCCGCAAGGTGAGCCTGCTTGCCATCCCGCATAGCACGGAGAGGTGAATCACAGCGCTCCCCGATCCTTGTGCGAACGACCGCTTCCGAGCACGAGTTCTGCTGCTCTCTGCATCTAGTATTCGAAGCAAAAGCCGACTCTATGTGCGTAAGATGCGATCGACTCCAAACGGCGGCTCCGAATATGCATGCTGTCGCCCTCTGCAGCGCCAATTTTAAGCAAAAGGCGACTCTACGTGCCTTGGGTGCCGTCTTCTCAAAACGGCAGGTCACGAACACGCATGCTGCTACTCTCTGCATCTAATATTTGAAGCAATAGCCATCTCTGTGTGCCTTAGGTGCAGTCGACTCGTAGTTGTGAGGCAGGACTGCAACTTTGGTTTTCAATATTATTGGACTTGAAGCTGGTACCAGTGAGCAGCGCAAACAGCACAGACAGCTCGGGAGGCGAGAAGCAAGAGCACACCTTTCTCCAGTTTATCTTGCAGGCCGTGGTTCAGGTTCCCCGTGCTGGGGAGGTGCAGGTGATTTTATTCTCGACTGGGGACGCCAGCACGCCAAGCTGGTTCGCGAATCTGGCTGTCAAGTTCAAGCAAGGCAAAACAAAGACCGCTGCCTTCGCTCAGGTGGGAGTGTGGGACCCCCGAGGCCCATTGCATAGGCGGGCGGGCGCCCCTCATTGCTCCTCTTCCAGTAGCCCTTAGCACGGCGGCATCTCGGTGCCTGCAACATCCGCCACCGAACTGTCTCGAGTAGTTTCCGTTTCCTGGTTGCAAAAGCCGTGTGCACCGTGGTAGGCCCTTCTGAGTCAGCTGTGCGGACGACTGTTGCCAGGTGCGTGAGGAGGACGCCGCCCAGAGCAAGGCTGCTGAGCGCTTCGGAGCCAAGTTCCCCAGCATCGTAATCTGCCACATTAGCGGGGAGGGCGAGGGCTATTACACGGTCATGTCACTTGAGGAGAAGCACTCGGCCACTGTGAAGGCGGCACAGGTGCGCTCGCCACCCCAACGGCACCTTTTTTAAATGTGCAACGAATGAAAAACGAAAACGCAAAAGAGATACCTTTTCCAGGGTGTAGGGCTTTGAGCCGTCTTGGTGACTGCAACTGTGTGGCGTATGGGTTTTCACGGGTGTTGCAAGGCCAGGGATAGTCGATGGATTCTATCGCTCTGTTTGCAAGGCTGTATTGATCGCAAGCTGTTGGTGGTAGCCCGTGAAGCGTGTACCACAATAATCGCACCAAGCTCCTTTCATATCTTGAAAGGTAGACTGCAGGAATGCGCCAGAAGGATATAGCAAGGAAGGTCAAAATTCCATGTGCTTCATTCTAATGCTAAATGAAGCCAAAAGGAATTTAGATTTATATGCTTAATGCAAAGTTATAGGTGGCTCGAACACCGAGGCTGGCAACTTACATTTGGAATTTTTCCATGTTCTTGACACTGGCAGCTTGTCATGCACTGCAAAACTTCAATGATTGGAATCCATGGTTCACAACGAGCAGCTCTCACGTTCAGGCATGCTCAGTGATGTTTGTTGCACTGCATAACACTTGCGTGGCCAGTGTGATCAGAAATGCTAGGCACAACGAGGAAATACATCTGTCCCCGATGCTACTTTGCATGTTCAGCGTTGGGCTTATGTGAGCGGAAGAGGGCGCTGCTGCTTCAGAAAATTATTGAATCGATCGCTACCCTCGAGGAGGCGGACCGCTCCCCCATGCCATCCTTCCCGATGCCAGACAAGCCCCGCAAGCAAGCCGACACCACCTTCCTGCACTTGACGTGAGAATGCTATATCAGCCTAACGCCCTTTCCCCTCACAAGCCTCACACCGGTGACTGTGAACCTGCTGATGGCCGTGACCTGCGGCTTGTGTTCGCCACCTCCCAGCTGTGACGCAGCTCTCGCAACTGTCATAAAATGCCGTGGAGTACTTTGTTTGGACTCTTGTGAAACTTGTCGACTTTAAGCAGTTGAAACATGCGCCTCCCTGGGAGAAATATGGTGTGATCAGGCAGCTCAGGCATGCGCCTGATTGGGAGAAATATGGTGTGATCAGGCAGCTCAGGCATGCGCCTTGTTGCGAGAAATATGGTGTGATCAGGCAGCTCAGGCATGCGCCTGATTGGGAGAATATGGTGTGATCAGGCAGCTCAGGCATGCGCCTGATTGGGAGAAATATGGTGTGATCAGGCAGCTCCAGGCATGCGCTGATTGGGAGATATGGTGTGATCAGGCAGCTCAGGCATCGCCTGATTGGGAGAAATATGGTGTTGTGATCCAGGCAGCTCAGGCATGCGCCCCGGTTGGGAGAAATATGGTGTGATCAGGCAGCTCAGGCCTGCGCCTGATTGGGAGAAATATGGTGTGATCACGCAGCTCAGGCATGCGCCTGATTGGGAGAAATATGGTGTGATCAGGCAGCTCAGGCATGCGCCTGATTGGGAGAAATATGGTGTGATCAGGCAGCTCAGGCA
>LGRX02010954.1:0-13931 GCA_001247695.2 Cymbomonas tetramitiformis
CTCAGCAAAGGGTATGGTGCGGAGCGTGACTGTGGCCATGGGTCTCAGCAAAGGGTATGGTGCGGAGCGTGACTGTGGTCATGGGTCTCAGCAAAGGGTATCAGGAAGGGCCTAGGGGTTTCAAGGGTCGAGTCTCAGAACGCGGCGAGGGATCATTGGCCAGCATTCCGGTGGCCTCTGCAGGTTAGGGCGACCTCTGTGAGTGGGGTGCACATGTGGCTGCCTCGGTACGCACGCAGATGGCGGAAGCAACTGCTCAGAAGCTTCGTCTACGAGAGGAGGAAGAGGCGCGGTGAGCGTTCGCTTGGTTCTTCCGTGCTCGTCACGTGTCTCCTCTTTCATGCCCCCACCCCCCCACTGCTAGAGTGATTGAGCGATACCGCTAACCTCAATCTGGCTCGCACCGTGCCCTCTGTGCAAGAGAGGCCGGGCAGGTGTGGAATATGCATTTTTGCCAACTTCAGCTTCTGCACAGCTGCGTTGGAGCATACAACATACAGCATACAGCATACAGCATACGGCATACAGCATACAGCATACAGCATACAGCATACAGCATTCAGTATGATGCCGCTATCTTCGCATACCAGTATCACAGATTACGCCACGGCCGGGCTAGCGGTATCGTTCTCGCCTACACCCTAAACTCTCCTGCAGAGCAATCGCAGAGCTCGGTGTAGCTATTTGTACTAATCGACAGTCGGGATTCCCATGGTTGAACCATCGTTGCCCTGGCGGTGATGACATCTGTACTTAGTCACTGATTGGGCAGCTCAATAGAAAGTCGGCACAAGGCTGAGCTGATTGGATGGGTAGCTCTGTTCACAGGTAGCAAGAGACAGAGGCACTCGCTGATTGGACGGGGAGCTCTGTATTCAGGCGCCGCGCAGCAGATGCAGCGGAGCAGCGGAGGAAGCAAGCATGCGAGGCGGAGGAAGCCAGGCTGCTGGAGAAGGTGCAGGTGGAGCATCGTCGGCTGCAGGATGAGAAGGCGAGGGAGATCCAGCGTCTGCAGGTGTGCCCTGGATTCTGCACAGACTGTGCGTGAGGGGGCAGCTCCAACTCACCGTAAACAGCTCCGAAGCCTCAAATCGATTTCCGATGCCCCCGAGTGGCGGGTGATACCAAAGTAGCCATGCTTGAACCGGTGGGCCGTGTTTGAACGACTGATCTGGTGCATGCTTGAACAACTGACCTCGTGAGGTTCACATGTGGCGGGCTCGAGGGGGCCGGTGTTGTGCAGTCCGACCAAAGGGAGCAGCAAGAGGAGGTGCGCCGGGCGCAGGTGAATCCCTGCGCCCCGCTGCCTGGGCCCATGTATTGCCCCCTTCCTGCCCGATTCGCACCGCTCGCAAAGTTTCTGCATACCTGCAGTGGGGCACTTGTAAGGGGGGTAGGGGGTTGACGGCAAACGACGGGTCAAGCAGGAAGTGGAGATTGCCGAGCTGGAGAGGATCGTGGGGGAGGAGAAGCAGCGCCTCCTTGAGCTACAGCGGGTGGAGGAGGCAGAGATCCAGGAATTGATGCGGGAGGAGGAGGAGATTCGACGGCAGGAGGCGGAGGAGCGTGAACGGGAGAAGCAGCGGAAGCGAGAGAAGCGGGAGGCAGAGCATCGGAGGCGGCAGGCGAAAATCAACGCAGGTGCCGCCTCCGGGAGGGCCTCCTCGCGGAGGCTTGTTGTGCCTCGTCCCGGGCGTCTTGCCACAGGGCAAAGCCGGGGGCTCCGTCACCAGTGCGGGGCGAAACCATGGGGGCTCTACCATTGCCACAGGGAAAAGCCGGGGGCCCGTCACCAGTGCAGGGTGAAACCATGGGGTCCTCTACCATTGCCACAGGGAAAAGCCGGGCAGGGGGGGGCTCCGTCGCCAGTGCAGGGCGAAACCATGGGGGGCTCTACCATTGCCACGGGAAAAGCCGGGCGGGGGGCTCCGTCACCAGTGCGGGGCGAAACCATGGGGGCTCTACCATTGCCTCAGGGCAAAGCCGGGGGCTCCGTCGCCAGTGCAGGGCCACACGAGGGGATGGTTCATCATCGATGCCGGGGCAGACTGAGGCCGCTCCTGCAGTGGCGCCGTGCGGGCCTGTGAGTGGGGACGGAGTGCGTCCCGCGCGGCCTGAAAGCGGATATCCAGGGCGCACTGGGCTGAGCCATGCGGGTTATGCTGCTGTGCTGGCAGAGCGGGAGAAGAGGGAGGGGGAGGTGAATCGGCTCCAGGAGATGGAGAAGAGTTTGATGAGGTGCCTACTCTCCCTGCGCACTGGTGCCTGCCACTGGAGCCCGTCCAAACAGCCTCAGATGCGACCGTACGGCTCCCGGAGGCCCAGCGCTCATGCCCTTTGTGCCGTCCGAGGGTTGTCACCATAAGGCCCGTGGTGGCTGGCAGTATCCTTGCTCGCGTACACGCAGCGTTGATTGCATCAGTGGATGGTGGGGGGGATCGGCGTGTGCCAGCCGGACGTCGTGCAGGTTCTGTGGCACGGCACTCACGAGCCGGTCCATGGAGCGGCTCGAGTGCCCAGAAGGGCCTTGGTACCACCCAGGGGTGACCTCCTGACACCCTGTTCCCGCCCTTGTGGTTCCCGGGCCGCCTGCACTTTGCCACCTTGAGGCTCGGATCTGCGAGGTACATCCACGGCTGTGCGCGAGCGTGCAGGCTCCCCTGGCTCTTCCGCCTCTGTATTGTGTCCAAGGTTCCATTCGCCGCACCCCACTCGCACCCTATGCCATCCCCAATGCCATCCTTCGATTTCTAGGCACGCAATCCGCAACCAGAGGTTCCCAGCCGTCGGATGTCCATGCGCGCTGCCCAGTCCACATTAGGCTGGTCGCAGCGGAGAGCCTTCACAGGGAGCACAAGTTGACTAAGTCCATCCAAGAAAAAGGAAGTCAGGGCCATGAGCTAGTTTCTGCCTGACCTGCCCCAACCTCAGTCCCCTCAACTCCCACCGAGCCCCGCTGCCCCAACCTCAGTCCCCTCAGCTCCCATCGAGCCCCGCTGCCCCAACCTCAGTCCCCTCAGCTCCCACCGAGCCCTGCTGCCCCATTCTCAGTCCCCTCAGCTCCCATCGAGCCCCGCTGCCCCAACCTCAGTCCCCTCAGCTCCCACCGAGCCGCCCCGCTCCCCAACCTCAGTCCCTCAGCCCACCGAGGCCCGCTGCCCCAACCTGAGTCCCCTCAGCTCCCATCGAGCCCGCTGCCCCAACCTCAGTCCCCTCAGCTCCCATCGAGCCCCGCTGCCCCATCCTCGTCCCCCTCAGCTCCCACCGAGCCCCGCTGCCCCAACCTCAGTCCCCTCAGCTCCCGCCGAGGCCCGCTGCCGCTCCGAACCACCAGAGCGATGTCCAGTGCCCGCTTGTTCCCCGCCTGCCCCCCGCCTGCCGCAATGTCTCTTCGGGATAGGGTTCCGAGACACTTGGCACCTTTCTGGAGGGGGTGTGCCACTACCGAGATGGGCTTGGGCCTTATTCAATCGCGGACACGCCGAGGAGGACCCATTGGAGTGGTAATCCTGCAGTGCTTGCCAACTCGGTGGGGCGCAGATGGAGCAATCCAGAGCAGGTGCCACGCGCATGTCGTGTTGTGGGCGCGCCGCACAAGGTGCCCGGCCATGATGTCCCTCCCGAGAGTGCGCCTGTCTGGTCACGGCGCCCTGCGGCTTGGTGCCAGCCCCAGAGGACATCTCATATCTGCACGCCCACCCACCAATGATACATCTGGCGCGCCGCGTTCGTTTCGTGGCGTTGATCAGACAGTGTGTCCAGGTGAACCGCACGATGGTCGAGGCCTTGATTGCAGGACTTGTGTGCAAGATGACTGGTGAGAGGCGCTGTGGCTCAGGCGGCCCAGCCGCACGCAGCCCATGCGCCCACACCCTTGCAACGCGTGCCAGCTTCAGATGTTGCGAGTGCCGCACATGGCGGCTCCTGAGGGCCTGGTGCCACCGAGGCGCCCCTTGAGGAAGGTCCCTCAAGCGCTCAGGAAGCTTCGGTGGGGGATGGTGCCGGGCTGCAGGAGCCTCCAATGGGTGCAAGCAGCGCACACATGTGGGCATGGGACGGCTCCCGCTGCGGTCCGGTGCCGGCAGCGCTCCGCTGGAGCCTCTCCCACGGCATGCAGGGGGGGCTCCCGGGGGGTACGCGGACAGGATCCCACAAACCACAGCAGAGGGAGCTTCATCCTACAGGCGCAGCAGCTCTGCAGTCTCCTCCGCCCCCCTCCCCGGCCAGTCCCTCTCGCACAACGGTACCGCCAGCTCCTCGCTGACGTGGACCTCAGACGGCGCAGCGCTAGGTAGCACTCGCGGCTCCAGCTGGCCAACCCGGGGTTTTCATCCTCCCGCCTTTTTATCTGGGCAACCTGTATATGCGTGCATGGGGCTGCCGGTGCACATGCAGGCAGGCCGGTGCGAGCACCCGCTGATGGGTTTGCCGCGCGGCAGTCTGCGCCGTCGGGCCGCTGGATGTCGCAAGCGACCGTTCGGATTCGAGCCCCAGGGGCAACGTGGGCATCGTTTGGGAGGCGCATGACGAGAGAGGGGTGGGGAAGGGAGCTGTGCAGGGCCCAGCAAAGGAGCGCCGCGAGAGGGACCGGGTCCTCGTGGGGCGGCCCCTTCCCGGGAGGGGGATTGCAAAGGGCACTGTAAGCGCTGCAGCCTGATGATGACCTCTTCGTACATGCTGCAGATGGAATGCCCTAAGGCAGAGTGGTTCCACCCAGGTACGGACCCTCTTCCCTATACGCTGGTGCTTTTTACACCGCACTCATCGGGCTGTCCAGGTTGGTCCCCAAAGCCGCTTCCAGGGCTTCCACCAATGGCGTGTGAGTGCCTCACAATCTATCATGCGGGAAGGTGCCCCCGGCTATCCGACGCATGTCATCATTGAGCGCCTGACAATCAGCGCCACGTCATCATTGAGCGCCTGACAATCAGCGCCACGTCATCATTGAGCGCCTGACAATCAGCGCCACGTCGAGCGCCTGACAATCAGCGCCACGTCATCATTGAGCGCCTGACAATCAGCGCCACGTGGCCGCCCAATACTGAGCCCTACGAAGCGTCAGAAGATGTCGCCCCATCATTGTGGATCAATCGGATGGATGGATCGATAGACATGAAACATAGGCACGCACAACAGTTGAATAAATATGTTATAAATAAATCAGACAAATCTTTTCAGGTTGTGTAGCTTTCATCTGAGGGAGCCTAGCCCTCTCTGCTTTTTGGTTGTTTTAGTCTGGCTGTCTGTCGGTTATACTTCTGTATGACCTGTATGTACAGGTATACGCACCAGGCGAATATGCCTGTGTGTGGCTTATCCTTGGACTGATTCCTCTGGTATCATGTAGCTGTACAAGATCGGCTGCACCATGTACCCACACCCGGGAGCAAAGGATTCAGCACACACTTCGGGACCACAGAAGATAGGCTGCACCATGTACCCACACCGGGGATCAAAGGATTCAGCACACACTTCGGGACACTGATCCGGATTCTCTAGAGCTCACTCGTGAAGAATGGGACCCCCTAACCCTCTTTGAGCCACCCGAGCCCCTCTGCATCCGTATTGCCGTCGGACTGCTTCCTTGTGCCTGAAGCCGGTTCATCCCTGCCCCCCGAGCTGCGCGAACCATATATCCACCACCAAGCCAGTGTGTGTGTGTGTGTGTGAACGGGGACTTGGAGAGCTCGGTAGATTCGTCTGCCGTGCTGCAAGGAGAGGCAGAAGGTGGTGATGTACGCCTTCTGTGTTTTCCCTTGAATTTTGTGGGGAGCACTTAGGTGCCCGCATGTTTCCTTTTTTTGACATGGGGTGTCCATGCTGTGTGGTGTGACTGCATTCATGACATAACCATGGACCAACAGGTCCCATCCATCGACCGGGAGCCACTGGGGGGCATGCCAGCAGGGTCCGCTTACTCCGTAACCCAGAGACCAACAGTTGTTTGGCGACGATCGGTCGCATCGTATCATCTTTCCATGCTTCCATGCATTTGGGTTGGGAATATGTATGCGTTTGTGGTATCTTGTCACGGCCCCGCCCTGCTCTTGATTTGCTTCTCACATCCACTGGGATGATGGTGGGCTGGCTTTTGTTGGCCGATCTCATGCCGTTCAGTGTGTGAACGGGGACTGGTGATCGACACCCACTTTATGGGGTACTGGCATCTCGTTGTTAACGGGGACGGCCACTGGAGTGATTTGGATGATGGGATGTGGCTGTCCCTGTGGTACCCTTCTGGCGGGTACTGCCTCTTTGAGGGCGTCGGGATTCGTCTGCGGCTGGCTCTATTTATGTCCAGTACCCTAGGCTTTTTCATCTGCCGGGGGACTGGTGATCGACAGCCACTTTATGGGGTACTGGCATCTCGTTGTTAATGGGGACGGCCACTGGAATGATTTGGATGATGGGATGTGGCTGTCCCTGTGGTACCCTTCTGGCGGGTACTGCCTCTTTGAGTGCGTTGGGGATTCGTCTAAGGCTCGCTATTTGGGAGTGTCTTGAATTCGTCTGACGCTTGCTCCCTCTCCGTGTACAGTGCTCATGGTTATTACACATACCGGGGGACTTGTGTTCTTTGACCTTGATATGAGTACTGGCGGATTGCTGTGAACAGGGACGGCCGCCGGGTGGAAGTGGGTTTTGGGAGGCGGTTATCCCTGTGGTGCCATTCTGGCGAGCACTGCCTCTTGGAGAGCTCGGTAGATTCGTCTGTCGTGCTGCAAGGAGAGGCAGAAGGTGGTGATGTACACCTTCTGTGTTTTCCCTTGAATTTTGTGGGGAGCACTTAGGTGCCCGCATGTTTCCTTTTTTTGACATGGGGTGTCCATGCTGTGTGGTGTGACTGCATTCATGACATAACCATGGACCAACAGGTCCCATCCATCGACCGGGAGCCACTGGGGGGCATGCCAGCAGGGTCCGCTTACTCCGTAACCCAGAGACCAACAGTTGGGTTGGGAATATGTATGTGTTTGTGGTATCTTGTCACGGCCCCGCCCTGCGCTTGATTTGCTTCTCGCATCCACTGGGATGATGGTGGGCTGGCTTTTGTTGGCCGATCTCATGCCGTTCAGTGTGTGAACGGGGACAACCGCCGGGTGGAAGTGGGGTTTGGGAAGCGGTTGTCCCTGTGGTGCTATCCTGGCGGGCACTGCCTCTTGGAGGGCTCGGTGGATTCGTCTGCCTTTGCTGCAAGGAGAGGCAGAGGCTGGCGAAGTCCACGCTCTGTGTTTTCCCTTGATTTTTGTGGGGAGCACTTAGGTGCCCGCATGTTTCCAGTTTTTTACCATGGGGTGTCCATGCCGTGTGGTGTGACTGCATTCATGGCATAACCATGGACCAACGGGTCCCATCCATCGACGAGCCACTGGGGGGCATGCCAGCAGGGCTCGCTTACTCCGTAATCCAGAGACACTTGTGGGGCGATGATTGTATCATCTTTCCATGCTGCTTTGCATATGGGTTGGGAATATATATGAGTTGCTGGTATCTTGTCACGGCCCCGCCCTGCTCCTGATTTGCTTCTCACATCCACTGGGATGAAGGTGGGCTGGCTTTTGTCGGCTGATCGCATACCATTCAGTGTGTGTGTGTGTGTGCTTATCCGTAACCCAGAGACCAACAATTGTTTGGCGACGATCGGTCACATCGTATCATCTTTCCATGCTGCTTTGCATTTGGGTTGGGAATATGTATGTGTTTGTGGGATCTTGTCACGGCCCCGCCCTGCTCTTGATTTGCTTCTCACATCCACTGGGATGATGGTGGGCTGGCTTTTGCTTGCCGATCTCATGCCGTTCAGTGTGTTGGTGGTAACCCAGAGACCAACAGTTGTTTGGCGACGATCGGTCACATCGTATCATCTTTCCATGCTGCTTTGCATTTGGGTTGGGAATATGTATGCGTTTGTGGTATCTTGTCACGGCCCCGCCCTGCTCTTGATTTGCTTCTCACATCCACTGGGATGATGGTGGGCTGGCTTTTGTTGGCCGATCTCATGCCGTTCAGTGTGTGCTTATCCTTGGACCGACTCCTTTGGCACCCCGTAGCTGCAGGTCTGAAGCCGGGGCCATCATTCCAATCTGTGGCGACTGCGCATGCGGTCGCTGCAGCCGCCGCGCGACTTTTCATCAAAACGGTTCATGCAAATGTGTTGCGGTATGAGCCGGGAACGCTACAGGCCTGCCTGTACAGATGCCTGCACTTGTACCGGCCTGCCTGTACCGATACCTGCACTGGTGCAGGCCTGCCTGTATACGAACCTTTTGACCTGTTCAGGAGAGTCGAATTCGGGACCCTCCATGCTAGCACCGGCCTCGCCTGTTGGTGCACCACCGAGTTTATTCATGAACTCTTGAAACTCAAAGAGAAGTCGGGAGCGGAGAGAAATGGAGGGGTGGCGGCGTGTGCTTGGTGTCCGCAGGAGTCCCGGAGAGCTTCCGAGCTGCCGGTCAGGGTGCCGCAATGAGTGCAAGGATGTCCTGCTGCGGCCGCCCACATATTGGTGACTCCTCTCTCTTGGTCAGCATTCTTGCTAAGAGAGAGTGGATGGGTTGGGTTTCACCAGCTAGGGTTTGATTGAGGGCCATGTGGGTTCGGCACGATTGACAACCCCATCGCAATCTGTGTGGCGCTGCTCAATCATTGCATCCGAGATGAGTTTTGCCCGTTGGAGCGCGGCAACGGATGAGCTCTCTCTCTGAGAAGAGGAGCGCTCGGAGGATTTGGCAGGGTCCGGGAGTCGTGAGGACCGAGCACATGTGTTGTGCTCAGGGGCATCCCTGCGTCCTTTGATTCGACGGGCGATCAGGCCATCCAACGGCAGCGAGGAGCTCCTGTGGAGAGGGGCTCCTCGGGATGAATGCGACTGGCTGATCATCCGCAGTGCTCATTCCCCATGACTCGTATGCTGCTGCGATTGAGGATGGGATTGGTGCTGCAGCGGGAAACCAAACAAGCGGGAGCACGACATACGACTCGTGCGCACCCCGGCCCTCCACGTGTTTGCATTATTTGCACTTAGTTTTTCTATCAACACCTCCGGCCAGTCGCGCTTAAAAAGGGAATTGTGTCCCTCCCATGAGCTTCTCGCGTTGTGGTATGCGGGGAGGAATGTGTGCGGATATTCAATATGCATCATGACTCCGGTCCGCACTCCCTCTAAAGGAGGAGCCAGTCGAGGTAACCGAGCAAGAGCATTCATATTTCGCTCTTGCAGATTTGAATGATTTTGACCGTTGCCTTCTTCTAACAGATCAAATTCACCTGCCAGATTGTCACTTTGTATGTGCGCCCGAATTTCACATCTTCCTGGCATACAGGCATTTGATTTGGATCATGGCACTTCATTCCAAACATACAAGATCCATCAGCAGTGAAATCTAGCCGACATAATCCTAACAAACGTCCGTGCTCCGGACGTGACTTGCAGGAGCGCAGTGATGGCAGATGTGACTGCGAGCAATGGATGTCGGCAAAAGGCACACATCCTGACATAGTATGCCATAGTATGGATATGCATGATGCACTCGCTCCTAGATGTCGTTGTTCAGCGTTATTTGGTGATTACAGTCATTTCGAAGGAACTGCCAATATTTGGTGATTACAGTCATTTCGAAGGAACTGCCAATGGAGTGTGCATATGCCTGAAACCTTCGTAATCGGGCGGAGGGCATGCGGTCAATCGTTAGTAAAAATACATTCCAGTCCCAGCTACTTGCAGCCCTAAATCACATCGTGCATCTATCAACCGATAATATTTGTTGTAATGGGGCAACCTGTGTGTGGTGTGCTTGTTGGAATTCATGTATATCCGGGCAATTTGTCTCTTGTGAGGCCTCAAGTTTTCCGAAATAAACGTAAATATTCATATGAATAATCGATTGGAGACCCCTGCAAGCCTCGATTTTCCGATTATCAAATCATTAAACATTCTAAAGTCCGGTGTATAGTGAACATCAAGAGCATCGGATGATTTTGGCACATATTTGCTGTTGTGATATGATCCATTTGCCCTACAATGGTACACATATGTCTAAGCCCTTAAAATGTTGACAATAACACTTTAAGTAGCAGTCTTGTTCTTTAGAAGAATTGCATTACCCATTGGCAATGATATAGGTACCTATGGCAGAATCGTAAATAATGGAGCCAAATGTGTCGTATATCTAACAAGTGACAATCAATATTTTTGGTCATGGCTTAACCCTGTTCGGTCACTTTTTTCCATATATTTTGGTAAGCATCACTAGACCTTCATAAAAAGTTTTTCATTACTACATTACCGAAATTCCTACAGTTTGAAAACCACTGCCAATTCCCCCAAAATACGACAAAATATGTGAGCTTGCTTATCACAGATATGCCATGCACAGCTTGTCCAAACTATATACCCTACCAAGTTCTCTGCATTACTGATATCATTCTACAATTCGGTACATAACGCATTCATCATGATTTGCTCGGATGGCGTCCTTAAGTGTGCCGCAGTAGGATACACCTGCAACTTGGAAAATAATGGGAATGCCATGGAAAGCAAGAACGTAGCAGGGTTGCTTTGTGGATCACACGGCAAGTTGCCCCCACGTCATCATTCTGATTGGAAAATACATGAATGAAACCAACGATACCCTGGATATGCATATACTGCTGGCAGATGTGGTGCTGTGCCGCGTAGAAGGAAGTGTGCTATGTATTGGACCAGGAACGAGTGGTGACGTGTTGTTGTGGACAAGTACAAGTTGACTGCCGAAAAATACTGCGATTGCAGTCAATTGCATCGCCAACCTAAAAGAGCGCGCGTGCAAAAAGTGAGCATGAAGCGCATTACTCTTGCGGCGCTCAAGTCACTTTAGGTCCGGCTTCCTTCGACGGCAGTCTCCTGTATCCAGACCATGGTTCCAACTCCTTCCCGGCCCAGCCTGTGATGGATACCCCTCACCAATCCCCTCCCAGGCCACGATTCTCACAGCATTCCGACGACGCTATTCCTTCCACGAAGTGGAAAGCATTCAAAACACGATTGCAGGTTTGTGGCGATCAAACCGCAATTGCAGCGGGTTTGTGGCAATCGAACACTCGACTTAATCAATTGTGATAACTAATGAGTGCTCATCCCGAGATGGTGCATAGCGAACCCCGTCCCAGAAGGAGAGATGCCGCCGGAGTGGTGAGCTGCATTATTAAGGAGTAGCTGCCTGCTTGCTTCTGACCTAGAGTTGCTGCATTGAGCTTCACCGGTGACCAAAGCAGTTCCGCCTAGATATCTGTGTGCCCCATACTATGCGCTCTCGTGGAGCCCACCGTAGAGTGCCTGACTCGCACTCTCCCCACCGCTTGTTTGGAATATCCGACGAAAGACATGGGCCGGCGTACTTCTTGTTTCTTTCTCCTCTCAGATCTCCTCTGACACCGACAAAAGAGATGTAGCAACGACCATGGCAAATAAAGGATGGCGGAACGGAGCCATTATCCTCACACCATCGGGCAGGATCATTTGATCGGTGTTCGCCCGTTGACGAACGAGGTGCTTGGGGCAGCTAGACTGGGCCAAACACATCGGCCCACTTGACAGTTTCCAGTGTCCCAACAACGTGACCAACAGGGTGGCACCTGTGCTGTTTGGCGGCTGGTTGAGCGGCGTCATATACATGTAGTCCAGCGTCTCAGCCATAGCTGTGGCATTATATGACGGCTTTATGTGGCATGCCGCAGCCTGCTGTATCGGGCGGAGTGGCTCGATCCAAATACCGGTCCCACTGAGCAACAGGTTCCTCCAGTACCGTCGGATCAGCTTCCTGTCAGGGTGCAGGTTCGCACTTGGCACATACAGTGGTTGCCCAGGCCGGCCATTCATAGAAATACAGGAATGCGCGTGTACCTGCAGCCTGCGCCCGAGAGTGGACCTCAGCCCAGGAGGCCGCACCGCCACGAACCCCACAAAGAAGGCGGTGGCCAAACAAACGATCAAGGCCCGGGGATCGAGCCGAACAAACGAGTAGAGCCCGCCGCGTAGGAACGCCGTTCGTGAGATGTTGGAGCCTCGAGCCTTAGTTGCAACCGGTGGGTGCAAACAGGAATAAGCCCGCGGTTGCGATGAATCGCAGTGGGAAACGATACAAATGGCAACCGCATAAAAAAGGGAAGCGGAAGGGGGAGAGACAAGGGCTGGTACGCCATGGGCCCACCTGGCACGCTCCCAGCCGCGGCGCTCCATCAGGTCAACGAGAAGTGCGGCATACTGTAGAGCCCCCTTTGGCTGGCGCGCGAGCCGCAGCTTCTGGAGGTCGTTCAGGAACTTGTCGTGCGCCGGCGAGACCTCCCACGAACGCCCAGAAAGCGTGTCTGTCACGCGGAAGTTGACCCAGCCTACCTGCGGCCCTTCCACCGCCCAAAATGCCGGTCACGGGAGCCCCCAATGGCGCTTTGTGCGCCTGGAGGAGAATCAGGCATTCCCCACTGATCCCGTTGAGGAAACGCCACCCATTCTCCTCTTGACACAGCAACTCTTTGCGCACGAACCCCCAAAAATAAAAGTTTCCTTTCAGTGGGGGTTGTTTGCATGGGCTCTTACGATTGCAAGTCACACGCCACCTGAATCCCTAAACGCACGCCTTATTAGCATGGTATATGATAATCAACCCTAAACGCACGCCGTATCAGTATGGTATATGATAATCAACCCTAAACGCACGCCTTATTAGCATGGTATATGATAATCAGCAACACTCGTACTTAGAATTCGCTGGGATTTATGTTCATGTATGGACCGTCAATACTATACAATCATCCCCTTCAGTTTTGTGGGCTGTTCGTTAACATGATGTAATATCACTCTACCAGCCACGCGATCGACTATTCAATTCAAGACGGAAGTGCGCGGCGCGATGACATTGTCGACCACCAACAGTAAGATTTCAACGATCAATATCTGACTTATTCGTGAACCTTCCATACCGCTGCAGGTATCGGCTGCAGTCGTTACATGGAACTTGCAAAAAAACCTTTTTGCGCATGTCTGTACCCACATCTGGGTTCGGAAGGATTCAGCACACACTTCAGGACATTTATTCAGATTCTCCGGAGCTCGCTAGTGACGAATGGGAACCCCTAAGCCCCACTGGGCCACCTGAGCGCCTCTGCAGCTGCACTGCCTGCGCACCGATGTTGTGCCTCTGAAGCCGGTTTACCTCTACCCACCAAGTTGCCCGAATCATCTCCTCACCACCAAGGCTAAGCTCAGAGCCATCATCCTGCTCCCTGTCTGCCCCAAAACCCGGTCTGTGTGTGGCTAATCCCCTGTGTGTGGCTAATCCTCTGTGTATGGCTAATCCCCTGTGTGTGGCTAATCCTCTGTGTGTGGTTAATACCCTGCGTGTGGCTAATCTGTATGTGGCTAATCCCTGTGTGTGGCTAATCCTGTGTGTGGCTAATTCTCTGTGTGTGGCTAATCAATCACTCTGTGTGTGGCTAATCCTCTGTGTGTGGCTAATCCTCGTGTGGCTAATCCTCCGTGTGTGGCTAATCCTCCGTGTGCTTGGCTAATCCCCTGTGTGTGGCTGAATCCCTCTGTGTGTGGCAATCACTCCGTGTATGGCCATTCTCTGTGTGTGGCCTGAATCCTCTGTGTGGCTAATCCTCTGTGTGTGGCTAATCCCCCGTGTGTGGCTAATCCTCTGTGTGTGGCTAATCCTCTGTGTGTGGCCCCAATCCTCTGTGTATGGCTAATCCCCTGTGTGTGGCCAATCCTCTGTGTGTGGCTAATCCCTGTGTGTGGCTAATCCTCTGTGTGGCTAATCCTCTGTGTGTGGCTAATCCTCTGTGTGTGGCTAATCCTCTGAGTGTGGCTAATCCCTTGTGTGTGGCTTTGGCACCATGTCGTCACAGAAGCTCGTGTGTGTGGCTCATCCTTGGACCAACTACTTTGGCAC
>LGRX02010955.1:8940-23531 GCA_001247695.2 Cymbomonas tetramitiformis
CGCCAACCTAGGACCCCCTTCCTCAACGTCTCCAAATACCCCCTTAATTCTTCGACTTCCTTCCCCACCGCTCAGATTCAGCCACCCCTCCACTCACCCGGCCATGGCTGCTTCTCCATCTTCTAGAGTTTTTTGCCTAGCACTTAGCTTTTCTCTAGATGTCACCCTGCTGAAAAGTGGGTTGAGCCCCTTTGTGGGCGCGCTATAGCAGTGGGAGTAGCCCCTGGTGTTTTCACTAGCCTGCTTTGCAGGGATACCGCACTCTCAGGACTTTGTCCCCTTTGCTAGCGTAAATGTTTTATTATTATTATTATTGGATCCCATGTTTACAGTTTTGCCATACCGAATAGAATTCCGAATACTGTACTGAAAAGTCTCAAGTCTGACCACCCGACCGCGACCGCACGAGTTGTCAAAATTGAAAATAATATCAAGCGAAGGTTGTAGGTTCAAGCATCCTGATCCTCCATTGCGATTGGCATTCACGATTCAGGCATGCACGTCAGTTGCACGTGTGAACGTATCTCGTATGTCCATTCGTGCACAATGACAATCATCGAACGACAGTCGGAGTCTCAGTGAAAGGTCCTACACCTCTCGTCTGCAATTGATCGACTGTGACTGACACCCACGTCAGTCAGTAGCTCACGCTCAGTGCAGATGAGAGTGAGAGTCTACTCGTAGCGTCTCTTAACAAAGGCACCTTCTAAGGGAATATCTTCCGCTAGAAATCAGGAAAGCAGAATGTTAAGGCGCGCAGCATCAATTGTGCCTCGGGTGCATCGGGCTTTTGCGGAGTCTTCGTTTCCGAAGGCTTCGTGCATAGCAAGACCCTATCAAGTCTCTGCTGTATCCCACTTTTTGCAGTCAAAAACACATGGCGGTTCCCCCTTTACTTCCGTCTCGTGGCAGACTACCTTGGCTGCCTCTGTTGCTATTACTTCTTCCGGATTAGCGCTCGGCAGTGAACTTAGTTTTGCAGAACCACCGCCAGTAACTATTCCTGTCCACCCAATATTGGGAGAGGTGGTATTTTATCAGTATGCTGTATGTCCGTTTTGTAACAAGGTGCGTGGGACATACAGCACCAACCATCTTCAGGACCAGGTTCCCGCTGGATTTCTATTTTGAAGGGGGGAGCTCTGTCTTACGCCAGGTCAAAGCCTTCCTCGACTTTCACAACGTCCCGTACCGCGTTGTGGAAGTCAACCCGCTGTTTAAAAAGGAGTTAGACTGGTCCGAATACAAAAAGGTAAGCATGTCATGCCGGCGAGCGTGTCGCGCCAGAAATACTTTTTGTTCGTCAAGACATTTTTATCGAGGTGCCGTGTGATTCGCAGGTCCCAGTGCTTACGTTGAATGGGGATCAGGTATGATCATTGCACTTCTTTGCAGAAAATATGCTTGCGACGTTCACGTCTTTACGCGTGTCGTGATAATGTCTGCCCGCCGCTAAAGTTTTTCAAGCACATTGCCTTTTCGTCCCGAAAAACGTACACCGCAGCGTAGTTCATGCAAGCAGCGTAGTTGCAAGTCCCGAAGAGCGTACACTGCAGCGTAGTTTTTGCGTTGTTTTCCTGTTGCCAGATTGTATGTTCAAGCTGTGTCCCAGACGTCTCTATTCTATGGTTCTCGTAAGCTTTCAAAGATCCGATACTGGTACTTTGTTTACCACGTCACGCTCATCTGTCGCGAGGTGTTCTTTGCTGTGCACGGATCGCACTCGGGGGCGTCCAACTTCCTACGAGAAGAAGTCAGAAGCGTATCGAATGAGCTGCTTGCAACTTTATCACACAGATAAATGACTCAACCGAGATCATCTCCCAACTGACAAGCAAGCTTGACGAGGGAAGCAAGAAGAAGGGCCGCAAACTCTTCGGTCGTAAGAAGGAAGAGACTGCAGCTGAAGAAGAGGAGAAGTGGCGAAGGTCAGCCTTCAGCGATGCTTTCTTGAAACTTCGTGGCTTGGTGCCCCTGAATTACTCACGTATGACTTTGAGATGTATCTGGAGTCGCGCTGTGCGATGATGTTTGTTGCAAACTCATGGAGTGCGCGTTTGTCGCAACTGCGTGGCAAGCTTTTGTCGCATGATCTTAGGAACACACTGGCTATCACTGATGAAATCATGCTTTGGCGCGCCGTCATCTGTGTTAAGTACGAAGCAAGTGTCGCCCTTGCGGGGGGCAGCCCCTTCACAGCAATTGGGTAGAATTAGCAGACGAGAGCGCTGCAGCAGCCAACTGACGATTGGAGTTGTGCGCTGCCTCAACAGCTGGGTGGATGATCGATTTGTCCACGTGCTCACTCCAAACCTATATCGGACTGTCGAAGAGACCTGGCAAGCGTTTGACTATATCACTCAGGTTTAGATCTATGCCGCCCTAACTCTCTCAGTGCACGAGCCGCGCCGGCTTTACTTTGTTTAGTGTCACTCGGAAGGTTGCTTAAGTCTGGATACGGGGTGGCATCGATGCTGAGACGCGCTTTTGCCCGCCCGTCTTCGTTGGGTGCCATGCAGACGGGCAAGTGGGGCTTCTTCGAGGCGCAGCTCGCGCGTGTCTCAGGTGCTCCACGACCGAATGCGAATACGACACTTGTAGACCCTCCCTGCTCCTGTAGTGTACGACTTGACGCTCAGATGTCCTGCGATACTATTCGGCGTGACTTCCGGCTCCTTAAACCCACGATGTTCATTGGAGTGGCAAGCAAACTTGCCGTTATAGCATCACAGCAAGGGCGAGTTTCTTTAGGCACTGCATCTGTAGATGACATATGGTGCAGTCACATATGGTGGTTGTTTAGCCTGCTTTTGTTGAACTATCAGGTTCAGTGATGATGTACCTCATCTCGAAGTTTGTGCTGAAGAAGAGGCACGGAATCGAAGACGAGCGCGCTGAGCTGTACGCCTCGGTGAGCTTCCCCGCGCTTCTAGTTTCCGCCGGGAAGTGCGGTGAGCGCCCCCATTCTATTTGCCGTTGGCATTCTATCACGCAGTATACCTGCTTGGCGGGGAAGCGCACAGCGCGTATCTGAGGTATGTATTTCCGTAGGATAGTTCCGTTGAATTCCTTTTCCAGCAACGTGACTTCTTCGGACCTGATATTTCAACTATCGAATGTAAGCGTGTATCATCCATTTCTGGCTCTCCATCAGGTGGAGGAGTGGGTCAAGGCTGTTGGAGAACGGGAATTCCTCGGTGGGAAGCAGCCAAACAACGCAGACCTCTCCGTTTTTGGGGTGATTCGGGCCGTGCATGGCTTGGACACCTGGAAAGATGTTATGAGCGAGACTTCCGTTGGGCCCTGGTGCGAATTCCCGTCTGCTACTCACGCTGTAATGAACCGAGTTGCTCTCTGCGGGGCGATTTGAGCGGGGGTACTGCTGACAAGGCTGTACTCTCCGAAGTGCCCACGTTGGCATCGCTGACGGTGACGGTTGGACGTATTGGGCCTATCCTGCTTGACGCTGCATTCATGCTGATGGCATATTGATGCAATTCTTTTTCATATGGCGCACTGCTGCTTTTCGCTGCAGCTTAGTGATCTGTGTCATCTCGTTGCTGCTCGCTGTTTGTTGGTGCACCGACGTGAACTGAATCGGTGAACTTGGCGAGATGCAGCTGTGTCTGGTGCATCACTCACGATGCTCTGCACTGCGGCTTGTAGTAGCTTCGTGAAGCTGGCGTTCCATTGCTACTAGTTTTGCAGTCTGGACTGATCTTGAGCGCTCAGGAGCATAGCCTTGCGATCTGGACCTGCTGCTGCTGCTGCTTGGGACTGCAGCTTGGTGAACTGCCCCTTGTTGTTTAGGCACTGCCGACTTGTCCAATATATCCAAAGATTTGCACCATATGCCGTAGTGTACTCGTTGTAATATTAAGGACAGCTGAGTGTGGTTAACCGCCACCGGGCTCTAATGTCCAGGCTGTTCCCTTGAGGCACTAAACTATATCTCAGGAGCCGCATGCTATTTCTCCACAGTATGTTTCCTTACTGTCTGAATCGGATGTGAGCAGGTATGAACGAATGGAAGCAGCCGTGGGCGGATCCTCCGTTATCCTTGAGGACTGATAACAGAAGACTTACATGTGTCAACCAACCTGTTGCAGAGGAAACGCGCTAGTGGTGCTTAAGAAAGTGTATGACGTGAGAGACTCGGTTAGTGATGACTCACCAGGTTACTGATCAATGTGTCCCCTTGTAAGAATAGGGAGAAACTAATATGCAATTGTGGTCATACAGACACATATATAGCACCATGATTTAGATAAATAGCTCTATGATGAAAAGCCTACGGTATCAATTTATACATAATTGCTTAATAATGCAGGAATCTCAAGTTTGGGTCTAAACTTGATAATTATCAAATTACTAAAAGGATGTAATGTCTCCAAAATCCAATTTTGAGCATCTCTATGAACCTATTTCCAACGTTGACGGGTGGCTAGCTGTGCTTTAAGACGACTTCACATCAATACGCCATTCGTATGTACTCACAGACTAGACTATCTAGTTAATATTTCCCGAGACTGGGTAAACTCTTCGGTGCGAAGCTATATCTACATATATTCTGCGAAATCTAAGACTATACGGTAAGCTATCATTCTGCATATATACTCCGCCTCGATTTGCACGCAGGCACTCAATTGAAATTTCCGTGTGTATGTTATGTTTTCGAATTCGTGTGCATCTCGATTCGCGGACACTTAAGCTGTTCTTGTTTTCAAGAACACGCCAATCCTGTACGAGTAAACGTTTAAGTATTAGTATCAGTCGGATACGAACATGTTTGCTGAAGGTTGAAGGATGCCGCGAATGGGCGCACCTTTAAACCATATATCTTCGCTTCGCGAATGTCGCCGTGTTCTTTTCTCAAGAACACGCCAGTCCTGCACGAATACGAGATCCGTCGGACACGAAAGTGTTTGCGGAAACTTGAGGAGATGCAGCGAATGTGCGCACCGATCTGCACACCGTGTGCCAGGGAACAATAGCCCGGTCAAGCCATTCGATTGGCACATTGTATTTATGCGTACTGGGGCAGTGAGATGGCAATGGGCTCGGAAGGGGACTCCCGAGCCATTGACTTCGTACCATGGGGAGCGAAAGCCTGGACTTGATTATAGCTGGCAGCATATTATCGTCCACCCTTCTGGTGCGCTACGCCGCTGGGAGCGTAATAGGGGCGGCGGCTGGTTTCTGGAAGACGCCACTCAGTTGAAGGCGCCGGTAGCGCCATTCTCATTACCGATCAGCCGCGTTGGGATCGCGTACTGGAATCCGACGATTGTGATTGACGATGACGAATATCGTGGAATTCCCTACACGGGGCGTAAGCCTATACACTCAGCGCCTACGGACAGTGAAGATTCGGGTACAGGCGCTGTGTCCTGGAGTAAGGAGAAGTTACCAGATTCTGATGACAATGATGACGCAGGTGTCACTAACAGTAAGGAGAAGCTACCAGGTTCGGATGACAAAGATGACGCGGGTGTCATATATGACATGGACACTGCCAGTCCGAAATGGGAGCCAACTTCGCCTGAATATGATGACACCGAGGATGACGTCAGCGAGTTCGATGACTTGGTAGCTGACGATGCTGAAGAACAAGCTGAAGCTCGAAGGTTGAAGAGACTGGGACTGCAATTGATCATGGATGAGAAGGGTGAACTTCACTGGGTACCAAAGGGCACCTCCCCGACCTCACCTGTTCAGCCCGATGATCAGCCTATTACCGAGCAGAAGTCTGAGGCCATATCTGAGGATGCCCCAGCCTCTGTGGTGGAAACTGTTCATGTACCACCAAAGAAACCATATGGGTCGGATACTGGATTGACTTCAATGGTTGAGAATAAGGCTGGGGTGTCTGAAGAGACGAAGAGGCAATCTAGGAAATATCCGAGATGTTGGACACATGAGTATATAACTCAATTGAAATGCACCATGAGCAGTGACAGTGATGAAGACGAAGTGCTGGACGTGGCTCCTCGTAGGCAGGGCGTGGTATCGAAGTGTTTTTGGCGTATTGATATTTTTTCGATATCGCAAAAATCATATTGATCAATATCAATATATCGGCTAAGGGTATTGATCAATATCAATATATTCCAGCCGTATATCAATCAATATCAATATTCCAAGGTTGAATATCAATCAATATCAATATTCTAAGCGGGAATATCAATCAATATCAATATGTTACCCGTTCTCACAATATATCAATATATTGATATATTGATACTAGCCAATGTCAATTTACTCAATTACTGAACAGGCAAGCAAGCAAGACAAAGTATGTTGATTTGAGTAATAATTTACTCAATGTTTAGAGCTGCCATCAATGAATGCTGAATGGTACCTTCATCCAAAGATTTCCTAAGGTCCGAGTGCATGAAACTAACTTTTGAAAATGCTCTCTCTACCCCTGCTGAAGAGGCTGGCACTGCAAGAAACTGGCGTGCCATTCTACTTAAGTTGGGAAAGTCTTTTGCATGCCCTTTCCACCATTCAAGCAGGGCGGTATCAGGTGGCACATCTGGCAATAGCAAATATCTATCAAACTCGTCACTAGACACTTCCACCACTGTGGCTTCTTCCTCACATTCATCATCAGAGTCCGCAAGAAAAGATGCGACTGTCACCACAGCTACACCATCTTTGCCTTTGGCCTTTTTCCTAGCCTCTACCGCTTCTTGCTGTTGCACAGGCAAAGGCCGCCAGTCCTTCTCCCAAGCATGCCGCGCCCAGCTCACTGCTTGCTCTTTACTAAGGCCACCTGCCAAATAGCAACAGGGCTCACAATCAACTTAAAGGGGACATATAGCAAAATTAAGACACAAACATAAAACAACAAGATTCACGAAAAACATCATGCTAGTTTTGTGACAAGCCAATCCCGGCGCCCCCGAAAAAGAGGACAAGGTTGCTTCAGCCCGAGCTGTACTCACATACAGTCCCTTGCGAAGGCCTTGGCTGCCATGGAACAGCTAGTCACAATGCAGTTGCGTTCGTTTCATTGGACCCTTCCCCTGGCAAAGCAGTACATCTTCTGCGGCCCGTAATGGGCGCTTGCCACGACCGCGTTTGCCCATGATGGAAAATTGGAAATGAGGATTATGTGCTGGTCAGCGGTCACTAGGCCCATTACAAAGATTACATATGCGTATCCTACGAGACCGACCATAAGAGGTAGGGAGAAAGGACCAATCATGGGAAACGAAACGGCAATCGCAGAATCGATGGGGGGGGGGATTGGGGGTGGATAAATGTTTAAATGACCAATAATGGGCAGCAAAACAGCTATCTCGGGATCGAAGCAAAAATTTGCCACCCTGTCAACGCTCCCGTTCAATATATCAATATATCGATATGGCGATTTCTCGCCGTCATATCGATCAATATCAATATTTGCCGTCTCAGTATTGATCAATATCGATATTTC
This sequence comes from Cymbomonas tetramitiformis, assembly GCA_001247695.2. Taxonomy (NCBI): domain Eukaryota; kingdom Viridiplantae; phylum Chlorophyta; class Pyramimonadophyceae; order Pyramimonadales; family Pyramimonadaceae; genus Cymbomonas; species Cymbomonas tetramitiformis. The sequence continues at coordinate 16,385 of LGRX02010955.1, forward strand.
CATTCACGATATTGATCAATAACGATATTTTCGCCCGTCCGATCGATCAATATTCAATATTTCGATATGCACCAAAAATAATATCAATCGATATCAATATTTCGATATATCGATATATCGATATATCGAAATATCGATACCACGCCTTGCTCGTAGGAAGAAGGCAAAGATCAGCAAGGGACAATGAAATCAACTGTCTTGATTAGGATTGTCCAAATGCAGATTCTCTGATTAGGATTTGTATAGGTGGCAGATGATGATATGCCAGCCGACATGGGACAGATCGATTAGAGATATGAATTGCGCGCCTTGAAAGTATAAGACATGAATATTGCCCATTTGGAGGCTGTTCTAACTTGAAGTAACTATTTGGAGGAGCTGTTGCTCAACCTGTTAATTTACTGGTCAATCTTTCCTGCCATAAAGATATTGCAATTGCTTGAATTGTAGCCTTGTTCAACTGTTCATCTAGAACATTGCAATTTTGTACACTGCAAAATTGCCGACTACGGACCTGTGCCCCAAGATTGAAGCAGATTTACCTCTGACTGACCCTTGAGCTCCGGCTCGGATACAGTCACGTGCTCGAGAAGTCTTCACTTGGAAGTGGTATTGCTCTGCGCCCTTTTTGCCCCCTGACTTTCACCCTGCATGCAAACAGGCGATTTTTCAAAACTGTTATGCTGCAAAATGGTCAGAAAGTGGGAAAAGAAGCCGCCAGCAACTCAAATCTACCGGGATTAACAGCCAGATTGACCCGAACGGAGAGTGAAAAGTGGACCAGTGGTCAGATTGAGAAAAGAGGACCTCGGAGACAGTTTTAACGTAGACACAAAAATTCCAGACGTTTCTTGATAGTTTTTTGTCGTTTGGAACCTGGCCCCGAGACCTGGGTCCTCATAGATCGCTACATTTTAAATTGGGATGGCCAACCGGCACGGCAGAGCAAAATTAGACAAATTTGAGCCCATCAGACTACATAGGAGGAAACGGGAGCCCAGAAGGATAGTTTTCTATTTTTTTATATTCTTTGAAGGAAAAAAATAGTCTCCAACACTGGGACCTGGCCAATTAGTCTGGATTGCTCCGGGATGGCCGCCAAGAAATTAGCCAAACTGCCGATCAACACTCAATTTTTGAAATTTGGCCACCAAAACTGCATTGCACTCTGGAAAGCATATTTCTTTGTTCACCACGACTTCCACTGCTACGATGAAATGTTTTTCTGAGTGTTCTGGGGGAATTTGCCCAAATTGGACAGATTTGACTTCCCCAACGGTCAGATTTACACTTTTCCACTCTTAATTTCAACATGATGCAAAACGCCAACACGGGACGCTCACCTCCAACGTCGCCTACGTCGACTCCCAGGCGTACAAGGGGACGACAGGCCAGCCAGCGCAGCACGAGAGGTGCTGCAGCCACTGGAACCACTGGCAAGGGGGCGAAGGGCACCTACAAGGCGCCCTCTCCGGGTCAGCCGCCACAGGCTGCGACAGCAGCAGGTGCGCCAAGCTTCCAGATACCCAAGAAGAAGTCGACCCTGTCAGCTGATGCTCCTGAGTTTAACAGCGTGACTCCTCTGGCTCTGGACTCTGGAACAGCTTGTGTGACACCTTCCCTGGAGGAGGCTGTAACGGTACCTAAACCGCGCCCTAATCCGCCCCTGCGTCATGCAAGAGCGGCGTCACCAAGGGTGCTGACTGTTGACACCCCTGGTGCAGGGCGAAACATGAGGGCGACTCCCCAGCGGTATGTCAACTTGACCTCTCCTTCCCCTGGCATCCTGCGATTGCCAGGAAGCCGCGACCTGAGCCCTCCAGCTCCGCGCCAGCGAAGCCCGCCTCGGACTCGAGACCGGACCCCGCCACCGCCGCGCTGCAGGAGCCCACCACGGACGCGCGACATGAGTCCTCCAGCTCCAAGACCGCGAAGTCCTTTGAACTCCTACAGGACTCCACACACTTGGTCTGGAGCTACGGTGATGACCTCCCCGCACGGCCAGCTGCCCACGCCATTCAGCGAGAACGCGCTTCAGGCTGAGTCCGCGGGAGCAGCCTCTGTGGGACAACCTCTACCGGCTGACCACCTCGCGACCCGATCGCCGTGCGCGAAATGACCGAGGTCAAAATTGCAGCATGTGAGCAGGACATGCAGAATGAGGCGAATGAGCAGAAACCAGGACTTCGCCAATTTCCCTCCCGCTTTGATGTGGCCAACTGGCGAAAGCGCCAGCAGCAGGGTGAGAATCTCGCCTGGACTCCGCGCCCTAACCAAGGGGGTGTGGGGGCAGCGGGGAGGTCAGAAGACACGCACCAAAGCATTGCTGGCGAACCCATGGCACACTCAATGCATCCAACTCCCTCCTCAACAAGCAACGGGGAGGTGGGGGCAGCGGGGAGGACAGGTGGCTCCGGCTTGACAGGTGGCCCACGCCACATAAGCATAGCATGTTCTGGGCATTCGCTGACATCGCCGCTTACGGAGAAGGTGAACGGTGACTCTCTGACCTCACCGATTACCGATACCGTTACGGAACCTAAGGTGATCGGTGACTCTATGGCAAGGTTATCGGTGACTTTCGAGTCCGAGATAGACAGCGAGGCAACTTCACTGACGCCCTCACTGACTCAGGCGACTACGGAGGCAGCTACGGTTACGGATATGCTCGAGTCCCTGTTGAACTGCGAGTCCAGACCTTTGACTACCTCGCTGACCTCAACAACTACGGATATGCCCGAGTCCCTGTTGAACCGCGAGTCCAGACCTTTGACTACCTCGCTGACCTCAACAACTACGGATATGCCCGAGTCCCTGTTGAACCGCGAGTCCAGACCTTTGACTACCTCGCTGACCTCAACAACTACGGAGCAGCCAGTCAGCTCAGTCAGTTACGCAGACCTCGCACTCAGGCGTGGCGTTGGACTCGCAGCCTACCAGCCGCCGCCTCTTCCAGTCATCGAACCCCCTTCTCAAGCAGATGTCCTCAGCAGAATTCCAGTCAGAAACTTACCTCTGAACTCAGACTCAGTGAACCAGCTTTCTCGCCGGAAGAGGCGCCATCAGAGATGGGAACAGAACCAGCAGCGCCTGGCAGAACAGCGCAGAGCACTCTTCTCTGACCCCGCCTCAGCCAGAACGCCCCCAGATGCCTCTGTCCCCGCACTGAACTCTCAGCATCAATCCTTAATGCAGAATCAGATGATGTTAGAGGTATCAGAGTACATGCAAAATCTGCATCAGCAAGTGCTCCAACACTATCCGCATCTGACTTCGGTTCTACCAGCGGTGGGCGCTCCACCTATGACGCCCTACCAGCACACCTTAGGATGGGCGAGCGGTTTACCAGGTGCACCGGCGCCAGCAGCTGGATCAGGTCCCTGGCTGGTACCAGCACCGGCTCAACCGGCTCCGGCACCGGCTCAACCGGCGCCGGCACCATTTCAGCCAGATCCACCGGCTACCGGCTCATCGCCTTCTGACTCCGCTGAGCCTGATCAACCGTCACCAGGAAACTCGCCCCCGCCTTCAGACAATGGTGAACCACGACACAGGCGTCTAGACGTGTTGCTATGGACTTTAGAAGGAGCCTCCTTCTGGTTGAGAAATCACCTGTCCTCTTCCTCCGCAGTGACTGTCAGCCACGGCGCTGAGGCACAATATTCTTACCGACTGCCAACCATGCCTGGAAGCGCCAGTCACTTCATAACCGATACCCATCGGATTTGGATGACTATGCGGCACATCGGAGTGGACATCCAAGACCTGGCGCAGCATGGGTCAGTGCATACTCCTGTGCGCCTGACTGAGATTGAGGACAGTGACGCTTTCACTCTGGAGGTGGAGAAAACGCAAGTGGATGAAGCGCGGCGTTGCGCGGAAAGCCGTACTGGAACTCAGCAGAGACGCCTGCCCTTGTACTCATGGGTGACCATCGCGGAAAATGCCTTAGAGTCCGAGTTGACAGAATTTGACCCCCTGGGACTCCAAATTTGGGCAGCATTTTCATCTTCCGAGGCGTACTTGTTTCGAGGAATGGCGGCTGGCAACCAACCAACTCCCGCCACAGTACCGGCTAGACTGGGCGTCAACCGGTTTCCCTCTGGTGTTCCCAGCGCAGCAGAGTACAGATCGCCTGGAAATTCCTTGCCAGCGGCCCCGGGACTCCTGCCAGTGGACCAGCGCCTTTCTCAATTCCCAGGGCACCACGATCTTATGGGAGCGGCTTCCCCAAGTGATGTCTACCGAGAATCCAAGACAGTGGCTGATGTGCTCAAGCTGATCAGAGACATTCCTATGTACCCCTCCTCCGCTGAACTAATCACCACTGACGCTGATATTGCCGCGCTTCCACCTTTTTCTGAAGCGCTGGTCAATTTTCTGTCAATGGGCGTAGTCACCTTCGCCCTGGGTCGCATGAGTGCTCATCGCCTAGACCTAACCATGATCACCATGCCGGAGATCTTGAAGGAAGTGGCGCAACGCAAACTACAGCCGCGATCCCTAACTTTTCTCAAGCAAGGTGGAATGTTGAACTCGGAGGCCTGGAACCGGCGTTACGCCACTTTGGCGCCTTTCCTGGCCGACGTAGCCAGGAGCGTACTGGATGACATCGCGCTGGTAGGACTAGCGGGGACTGTGATGCGCATGGCGCAGCGACGAGAAGAGACTGCGCGTTTGTTCGCCACTCGTCTGGTATCCTGGCACGAGGTAGTGCAGTTATTGGCAGACGCCATGCCCAACTGCCACGCCATCAGCCAGCAGCAGCTATTATATCAGTTCTGGTCTGGACTGCGACTGAAACAAGCTGTGATGGATCGCCTTATTGAGGATCGGTTGGATCTGCAAAGTCCAGCGGATTGGGAAAGCAATCATCCCGGATCCACCGCGCTGCAGCATATCATCACTGTGGCCACCAAATTGGAGCGCAGTGAAGCTCTGACCGCAGCGCGAACCTCTCCCGTCTCTGCACCTGCGAACCGAAGTCCTGCCTGGAGGAATGGTCGCTCGTCCTCCAGACTTAACGCCGTGCAGGACGCTGGGGAGGAAGATGCTACTGACCTCGACCCCGCCGACCTCAGGGTGCAGCACGCCGTGCCGCCCAGCCCGGCGGGATTGACCAGGCCGCCACGCCGATGCTACGTCTGCAACTCTGACTCCCATTTATGGGCTAACTGTCCCGACGAGGCCAAGAAACGAGCCTGGATTGCTGACGCCCCAGCTCGTTTGGCACGCCGCCGCGCTGCAAATGAATCTCATATCGCAGCGCTGGAAACAGAATGGGAGGATTTGGAAGATGAAGCGGAAGCGCTGGAGTATTTTCAGAACGAGGAATCGGCCGCAGCGTCCTCCTCGGGTCAGCAATCTGCGGAGGAGGAGGACTGAGTGTCCTCCCGCCGGCGGGACGCCGGCGACAGGGCGGTATGGGTAACCGCCCCTGGGCAAGGAGTACAGCCTTCGCCCACAACCGAGGGAATATCCAGAAAGATCCTCCGCCACCCCCCAACCCTCTGGCCGCTCGAGGGTACGGATTCACCTGGTCTGCCGATCAGAGGCGACAACGCCATCTCGACAGAACCAGAACCCTACGGGATGAACCCTCGTTGACCAGTACCGCTGTTTACACAGCGAACCTTTCCACTGAGCAGGGCCGGCGAGAACATCACTTGGTGTCCCGGCGCCATCAGCGGTCGCCACGAAGATCACCCACTTCGTCGCCTGAGCGCTCCAAGCCTCCCGTTATGTTCAGTGTAGATCGCTCCCTTGGAACTGGTGATCGCCGTCAGGCTCCACGACGCGAGCGTGGCGAAACGCCCCGCGTTGACCCCACAGACCCTAACCTTAACCCTAACCCTAACCCTAACCCTGATGGCTACTATCCTTAATCCAGATCCTCCCACAAGAATCTAGCGCAAATGGGCATGGCGACCTTGTATGTCGTATATAGTGGCCCGGCATATGCTTTGGGGCAATATTTGTGAACCTTTTGAATTATCTATAACATTTCTTTGCTTGAAATGTCGATGGTTTGACCTTTAATCTTAGCGTGGTTTGGGTGGGTGCTTTCACAGAATTTTAATCAAAATGCTAGATCCTACCACAAGGATCTAGGGTACCGACAACTCTAGGCCTTGCTACACGAGCTCGGGTTGGTGCGTATGTTGTTAACCCTCGAGAATATGACCAAAACTAATTTTGTAAGCCCTTTAATATCATACTAGCCGGATTAATCGCCGCATATGCGCATGCCATGGTGTAGTACCGTCGAAATTCAATATTTCCATCATTACCAGGGTCTGAAAATCGTATTCTAGAACCTCTAGCGGTAGTTCTAACCGTTCAAAAAATCCCCAAAAAATCCCAAGGAGACTTTGAAGTCATATTAAAGTACTGAAGTGCTCACCAAGGCAAAGATCTAGCCTTAAAACTTAAAATGGACCAAGACTCACGCCCAAAATGCGAAATTATCCCCATACCTAAGGAATGTGTATATCTTACCCATGTGACCGCGTTCGTGTGATGTGTCCAATATACATTATCCAAGTCGTATTTTGACCCAAACATGATTAATATACATGCATACCTTGAGATATATCATGTCTATGGTGGCAAAGGATCGATATACGATTGGCAAAAAATTATGGAAGATACACCCCGCTTTTGAAGCTTTAAACGGCGTAGCAGTTCAAAATTTGGTTGGGGCATGCTATAAATGCATTAGCTAGGAGTATATATGATGGATTCTCGTCAAACCACGCACCATACTACTTAGTATAGGTCCCATGTGGAAAGTATTCCTTGGTGTTAACTTGTAGAAAGCTCGTGGGGCGCCTAAATAAATTATTGAAAAAGTGATCCTTGTGGGAGGATCTAGAGCGTTCTAGGTCCTCCCACAAGAATCTCGGGATAGTAGCCACTGAGACATCAGTACTGGCAGCACTGGATGAGGATGATGGTCAGGAAGAGGAGACCCAGTGGACCTTCAACCCACTCAACACCCCCTGGCGGAAAACTCCTCGACCGCGGGTACCGAGAAGAGCTCCGGTGGAGCGTATGCGAGCCTTGAGGCAGCGGATTCAGGATGTAACGCTACCCGCGGTTTCACACCCTCTGGACGACAGTGGGGAGGAAGGGGGTGGAACTTCAA
>LGRX02010956.1:0-25499 GCA_001247695.2 Cymbomonas tetramitiformis
ACATATTTGAGTGAGTGTAACCATGATTGACACTCTTGTTAAAAAAAAAACATTTATTTGTATGTGGTAATAAATTTATTTGTTAGAAAATGTTTTGACATGTGTGACTGTTTCTCTCGGTAAATTTGGTGTCTTACCGGAGCTGCTCAAAAAGGCTCATTAGCTTAATGAGCAGTTATCTCATTTTGTTCTATTCATCGGAGCATGCTCTTGCGGGAGGCTGCTTCATTCCTAAGCCTTCGGGGTGTAACCAGGAGATTGGGTCGTCAACATTGTCATTGGGCACAACCGACTTTGATTCACCAGTGAAGTTCCCAACGGCTGGACCGCGTGCTTCACACAATCCGCTGTTCGCAAGGCAAACAAAGATCGGTTCGGGAAGTCCTCGGTGTCCGCACACCAGTGTCTCTGTATAAATTGTGGTAAACAAGGAGAGAAGCGGTGTGGTGGCTGTCACCAAGCAGTATATTGTTCCCATGATTGTGCGAAGCAGCACTGGAAGTCGAGCCATCGACAGGAATGTAGTAAAGCAAAGCTGAAGAAGTAGGCATAAACTTACATTGACAACCGTAATTGATCAAGACCAATGTTAATAAAATATGTATATGTGTCTATTGTGTGTGCGTATTGTAAATAAATAGCGCTGCCAGCTGTCTGCATGCACGGGGCGGGGAACGATTGTAACACACACTTAACCAATGTAAATGGGACTGCGATAAATTCTGCGCTGTGCCTTATCCTGCTTCATGTATGCGGCCTCTGCTCGACTTGATGCATGTGGGCCTGTGGCCTCTGCTCAAAGCAGTCCGTCCGTCCTAAGTTTCATATCTTGTTTCCTGTGTTTCTCTTTCCTCTCTCGATGCATGTGGGCCTGTGGCCTCTGCTCGACTTGATGCATGTGGGCCTGTGGCCTCTGCTCAAACCAGTCCGTCCGTCCTAAGTTTCATAGAATCATGTTTCCTGTGTTTCTCTTTCCTCTCTCGATGCATGTGGGCCTGTGGCCTCTGCTCGACTTGATGCATGTGGGCCTGTGGCCTCTGCTCAAACCATTCCGTCCGTCCTAAGTTTCATAGCATCATGTTTCCTGTGTTTCTCTTTCCTCCCTCGTTGCATGTGGGCCTGTGGCCTCTGCTCAAACCAGTCCGTCTGTCGTAAGTTTCATATCATGCTTCCTGCGGTTGCGAATCAGCGGCCAAGGGTGAGCAGCGGCGCTGCAGGTCGTGGGTGGGGAGGGATGCGCGAGGGTGCGCGTACGGTAGATAGGTGCATAGTGTGCACGCAAGGACCATAGGACCATAGGAAGTAGGCAGGTGCAGAGTGTGCACGCAAGGACCAGAGGACCCAGGGACAAAGGGTGCGGGGAGGCTGCGCGCGATGGGGGTTGTGATTCCTAGCGTTTGTTGTGGTATTTTGCGGTATGCGTGACAGCATACATGGGTCAACACGGAGAACGGGGGCTCGCTGCCTGTGCGTATTGGATGGTCGGTGACGCTTCATGAAAGCCGGTTCGTACCGGCGCCCTAGATGATCCAAGGGAAAATTGTCGGATTCAACCCAGACCACGTATGGACCGCGGCGCCCACGGAACATGATGTTCCCGAAGGGACGTATGATGGAGAATTTGGAGAGCGGCCCCCAAACGGTTACGTGGTCGTGCGGCTGTACCACCCGCGAAGGGAGCATTGGCTGGAGTGGCAGGAGTATGCACAAATTGTGGAATCGGAGGCGGAGTGTCCGACACACACGGATCCGTCCGACGATGACGAGGAGTATGTTAGTGAAACTAGCGAAGAAGACACCAATTAACATGCTCGGCCTGTTTGCGTACTTAACGTAATGTAATGAGATGTAACAATATTGAGCATAAATCATCTTTGTGTGTAAAACGCGCGCGTGCGTGCGTGCGTGTGCGTGTGTGTATGAGACCGCCCTGGACGGCCTGCCCTGGTGGACCTCAAAAGTCATTATGATGCAATGTCGCAAGATCTGATTATGCATGTTGCCGACGGTGCTGTGTGCATGCACGGGGTGGGGACCGATTGGATCGGGGAGGCTGCTCCGCTCCGCGCCGAATCAGGCGCGTGGCGCGTGTGGCGCTCTCCCCGGCGCCGTGCCTTATGCTGCTTCATCTGCGGTTGCGAATCAGCGGCCAAAGGGTGAGCAGCGGCGCTTAAAATTGTGGGTGGGATGGGTTGGGGTATCCCGAGTGGGTCGGTGCGGGGCGCACTATGTTGGCCAGGTATCAATGGCGTGCTCTGTCATGGACGGCCATCCACATGCGGATACGCCATGTAGGGTTCTTCACGTGCAGGCGGGGCTACCCGAAGATCTGGAGGGGCTAGGCATGCACGTGGTGCCCCCTCCCATATCCTGCGGGTCCAACGGGGACTGCGTATTGGTTGACCTGGAGAAGGCGTGCCTGCTTGTCTGGGCCGCATGCTGTATGGCCACCCTTCGTATGGTGCAGAACCAGTGCGAAAGACACGGGCGCACGGTTGAGGAGCTGGTGAACTTGGCGGATATCTGGACGGCGGCTATGGAAGAATTGGAATCCCCATCACAGGCTGATTCAGCGATGATGACTAAACGGTGTGAAGCTGTCGCGCTGGGGAACCGTGAGGAGAACGTCAGAAGCTCCTGGGAACAGGTACAGTCTTTTTGCAAGCTCCATCGCTTCACCGTGCGTGAAGGGGTTGACCCCACGTATCTGGGCGATGCGTTGCAGCTGCGCATACGTTTATGCCACCAGAAGATTCAAGACTGTAAGGCGGAGTGCGCGCGGATCTCGGAAACGTTCGTGTGCGTGAAGGATTGTCCCCGCTGTTCATCGCTTTTCACAAAAGCTACAGGCTTTGCGGTTGCGAATTTTCTGACGCCCTCTTCCCTGTTCAGCACGCGTGAGTGGGACCCGCGGGTCGAGCGGGACGAGCGGTGTCTCCGACCAGGGGCCAGGTATTCCGTGAAGGTGGACTGGGAGCGCGCGAAAGCGGAATATCCGGGGATCTGGGGGAAGGTGCTTGAGCATCATCACGCCAGCATGCAGAAGGCGGTCCGGGTGTCAGGGGTTGGCCAGTTCTTGCCAAAACCAGCTGTCCTCCTGCGCAACCTGGGGAGCTGGGTGCAGTTGTGGCACACTGACCTCTTGCTCCGGAGCGGCGAGGAGGCAGTTTTCCCTACCCAGTTTTCCTCCGGGATGTTCCTTGACGAGCAGAGCTACACGGAACTCCTGCCTGATTCGGTAGATGGAAGGCATTGGCAGCGGTGCGAGGACGGCGCGTTCCACTTCACACTCGAGCACGCAGCGTCCGGCTTTCCGTCAGCCACGCCGTTAAGGCGCGTCCGTTTTGCTGGCCCGCCGGGCAGCGTCATTGTTTGGCCGGGGGACAGAACTGTGCATCGGGGGCTTTGCCCGGTTGGGGAGGTGCCTGGTGCGGGTCGCGGCCTGCGTACCGCGGCCACGATGTCCGCAATTCTCTACGGCGCCATCAGCACAGAGCCCGGAGTCCCCGCCACGCACGACGAAATCCGCGCCGAGCCGCTGGGAACGTTGTCCCAGTATGGGATGCCATGGCACTTGCAATGCCTTGCTTGCGGCGACGCAATACGGTTTGGAGGGAGCTACGGGAGCCTGCCTGAAGTATGGAGCTGCGATCTGTGTGTGAAGGCGGGTCGGCGGTGGCAGGGAACTAGCCTCCAGCAACCCGGTCTGGTGATGTGTGGCCCATGCTACGACTGGCGCAACCAGCATGCGGTTGGGGCGCCCCGAGTGGTGCACGCTTTGCACCCCTCCAGCACATGTCCCAACTTCGAAACCATGGAAGGCTGGTCAAAGATGCCACCCCCGGAGGCGCGGCTGCACGCCACTCTCAAGATGTCCGACCTCGTCCTAGCCTGGGAAGTGCTGGAAGCCTTCGTTGGGAAGGAAGCGTGGGATGCGAGGCCGGAGGCAGAGAAGGAGGAGCTTGCCCGCATCAGGTGGATGGATGGTCAGGCAGATCCTCCGCGTGTCCCTGCACGCGTGGGACCGGTGACATTCGATGGGTCCGTAGACACACGGCGGACGGACACCTGTCTTCTCTACCAGCGGATGGGTGTGCATTGCCCCGGACTGCGCAGTGTGGTCTTTGGAATCCTGAAGGCGTGCAGGGCCTCAAACCTACCAAAGGTTTCGGATGGTGCGATCCCCACCAGGAACGGGGGGCACCTCTTCCATTCATATGGTGGTGCGGTGAAGGTGAATAACCAGCTGGCAGGCGTACTTGCCGACCGAGGCAGGTTGACCATGGAGTTCGCGCTGGGCGTGGCTGTGAAGCTCACGCACAACTTCAACGGCGAGTTCCCGAAGTTCAGTGGGCGGGAAGATGCCAAAAAGGGGGGTCCCCAACGCAGTTTGCTGGTCCGCTGTGACTGCTCACAGCAGGAGGGGGGTGACGAAGAATCTCCCGCGGTGTGGGGTGGACGCTGGGAAGCGCGACCGACGGCCGCGTGCCGAAATGCTGAGGGGTCGCGATTGGCGCAGCCCGTGTGTACTCCCTGCATGGATCCCGATCGCACTGGCGCAGATGACGCAGCGACAGCTACCAGCCCAAGGCAGCTCCTACAGGTAAAATAGTGACTATGGCGGACGTGCAGGCGTACCTGCGGACTGCGGGGCTACGAGCCGTAGACGTGGAAGGCGACGGCAACTGTTGGCTCCACTGCGTTGGCTGGCACCTGCCACAAGCGGAGGGTGCTAAGCGGCGCTTGACTGCGGGTGGTCGGGTGCTTGTCCAAAACTGTCGGCAAGCCATACAAGCGTTCTACGACTTGCGTCCGGAGTATTACCACTTTGACATGGCGGACACCCTTACCCAGAAAAATGCACATGGAAAGTTGCAACAAGTCTCCCTGTCCAAAATCCTAGCGCGGAAACAGCAGTATGACGAACCCGAGTTCTGGCACATCATCGCCAACATGACGGCCCGCGTCATACAGCTGTACATCAGCTGGCCGCTGGCGGGCATGCAATGGCCGGATGCCTCGGGTCCAACTCCAGAGGATTTCCCCAACAACGCGCCCTTCGCCATGGAGTTCATCTGCCCCCACGAGGATGTGGTGTTGACTAGCCGCGAACCTCTACGGCTGTGGAAGCTGTTGGAGCATGCCGATTGCGCGGGGCATTACATGCGCATCCTGCCGGATAATGAATAGCGTGTTAGTAGGCGCATCAGGGGAAAGGGCGTGGCGCAGCCCCCTAGCAGTAACATTCGAACTTATTTTAATGCAGATTGCAAACAGCCCCATAGATACACTGCGATAAGAATGCACGCTGAGGGGTAGGCCGCACGCTATAGTACAGGTTGCTCAGGAGACCACACGCAGTATCCATTTGTGCGCGAAGTCCGTGGAAGCTGGGAGTACGAATCCTGTGGTGTATTTCCTGCCTGCTGAAAACTGAAAGTATGAGGGTAGGTAGGCTGTTCCACATGTATTTGCCAATTTGATAAGTCCTTTGTTTTTTTCTCTATAATCACTAGGCCTTTGCACAGCATATATGGTATTAATGCATTGTGAACTCAATGAGAACCTTGTTGATTTGTCCATAGCACCAGCTCCTTCGAAAAATGTAAAATAATTGAGGTAAGGAATTTCCAAGAATCCATCACGCAATTTTGATTCCACCGCTGCGTCGTAGACCCCTGAACTAAACGTGATCGTCTCAACGGTAAAGTAAAGTTTGTCCAATTTAAAATTGCCTTTCGATACTAATTCTTCTTGAGCTTTCGTGTCAATTGCAAAACCAGGCGTTTTTGTTTTTTGCCAACACCCGAGGACTTCTGGACCTGCAAGGTACAGCCTTATCTGAATCGGTGGCAAAAGTGAAGTATCAATGTAGGACGGTTCAGCTTCACCCAAAAACGTTAGCCATTGATTCAAAATGTATGGACGAGGTGTGCTGTAAAAGCCATCGGCTACAGAGATTTCTTGATTCTTAAGAACCCTTTGATAAGTCATTTCTTTGCTAAGAGTGGTTTTGATAGTATCAAGTACGCAACTGACCGTGTTGTAGGATTGAAAACCAGTCGTCAACTGCTGCCCTCCGGCGAAAATTTCCAGTCTTTGAATCAGTTTCTCGATGCCATTGGGGAGCGTCGTATGTAATTCATCAGCAACATTAAGAGTGTTTGTAAATGCTAAAGGGGTCGTACAGGAACCTAAACAATGCATGGCTAAACTCTTCATGTTTACAATTGAATTAACGGGTAGATTTAGTGTGATAGTACTATACCTTGATGCTTCGGTAAGATTAGTAGTCTCTAATCTGAAGTAATTAGTTGAATATGAATTCATTTTCGATAAGCCGTAAGCAAGACTCATTGGCAGACTCATTTTTGTATATATATTATAAAGATATATTATAAAATATCTGAGAGACCAGCAGGTGCCAATTCTTCAACTTTGATGCTTAATGAATAATTGATAGAACCGTCTGACGCTTGAGTCGGAGATGCCAATGTGATTAATCTTGCTTTGGAATCTGTAAGTGTGATTCTAAATGAAGTAAATTGAGACCCAGACACTTCAATAACAAAGTTGTCGTTTGGGTCTATATATCGTATGAAGTCTGTCGTTGTGTCACTAGGCAATAGTATTTTCGCCCAGATATCAGAACTTATCATTTCGTTAGTGTTTGTAAAAGTAGAAAGATTGGTTGATTCAATATTGTGTGTTGGTAACGATGTTATCCTAAGGTACAATGCATCGTTGGTTTGAATGTTGCAAGGGTATATTGACGTGCATACTGTGTTAGGTATTATATAATCACATTCAAACAAGTCTATAAGATCAGATATCTCAGCCAAACCAGCTGTGCTTCTATTGACACGCCCGCCTAAAATTTGATCGACGTCGTTGTATTTTCCAGCAATAGAAACTGAATCTAAGGCACTTTGCAGGTTACTTCCAGGTAAAGCTAGAAAATCGCCGCTGATGCTAAACGATACAAGTTTGATATTGGGCTGGGCTGGTGCTAATACTATACGAAATTTGTTCTGGTAATCAATAACCTCATTCTGATCTTTATTGTAAGTGATAGTAACTGTTTGTATAGTACCACCGATGGCAGTTTTTATTGCGGTGGCCAATTCAGATGTGAATTGATCCAACTCCGTATAATTTGCATAACGTATTTGCACTTCCTTTAAAGTATTATTTACCGTATCACCCACATAGAAGATGCCATTGGTCTCGTTAATACTATACCATGTCTTTGCACATGAGAAAGTATTCAAAGTCAATCTCAGTTTGGTTTGTGCTCGATAATTTATCAGCTGAGTGGGTATGTTCATTTGCAAAACACGTGCGTCTCCATTGCTATTGTCTTCGGAAGACAAGAATAGCGTTCTTGTGCTAATTACGCTCATCTATATTAATATAACAATTATCTTTTATAGAATCAACAGTATCCCGATCTAAAGGAATTGGTTCTTCAATGTTTCCAGTACAAAGGTCATCGTAAAATTCTGGACGTTTGATATAATCATCTACAAGCAATTCTACATGAGCTTCTTTAATATCGGGGTATTGAAGTTTGGCTAAGCGTATCAATTCTTCACGATCCATCTTATTATCATATAAATAAAAAGTTTACCGATGTTCCAATGTGAGGATATATTACTATAGTATTAATCCCCGGTTTGGAACAACTCCTTGTCTTGGTCAGCACGACCCGTGACTTGACGTATCATCTCTGTGATTGGATCATAGATCGGCACTTCCGTTAACGGTTTTTGTTCTATAGGACTCAATCCTAATTTTTCACGTATGTAATTCTTCTCGCCCAAGCTTTCTTTAACACCCATTACATTCATTAAATCTGTGAAGTTTACATTTGGAGTTTCTGATAATAAGATTGGTTCTAATAAACCTTGAGTGGTCCTAAAGATACGTTCGTCGTTGGTGTCAGTCGGTGTGTAATATCCAAGGTACCCTCCCACAGCCGAACCTGTCATGGCGTTGGCAAAGCCGTAACGAGACCTTGCTGTACTGACTCGCGTAGACTCCGGTGCATCTGAGTACATTTGTTCCACGCTATGCAATTTTGTCAAATTGTTTTCCGTACCTACCTTTGGATTGACATGTACGATATCATAATTGCTCTTGGGATGTGGCTTCAATCGTGCCGGCAAGGATATTAGATCACCTTCAGTTGAGTATAATACTTGCTTTTCGGTCGGAGTGTTAATCGGTTCTTGCAAAGGATTTATTGCTGGGTTGAAATGATGCCCTTCTACGTTGTTAACTTCCGATATGTAATTGCTTTGACCACCGCCGTTAGAGTGTCCGGTGACCGATAGCTTATAGCCACCGTATTTACTTTTGACATCGTCAAATCGTTGTTGTGCTTCTTGATATCTTGATGTGCTACGTTGTTGTTTCATCAATGTCAAAAGATTTACATACCAATCTTCTACGTTTTGTCCACGTGAGATGTCCTGGGCAAGAGTGTTCAGACTTCCAAATTCTGCATCAGAGCCTCGATATGCAATAATGACGTCTTGACTTTTAGGATTGACCAACGTTGTAGAATTTCTGCCCGACAAACTTTGATCTACGTGATAACCCGGAAGTCCTCTCATGATACCCTTTAACCGTGCTTTATCACCATAGCTATATGCATACGAAACATCTGATGCTCGTGCATATTTCGTTTGTGTAGAATTGTCCTTAGATGTAATGTTAGGACCAAATACTTTGTTTGAAGCGGTACTCGGAAATTTCACTGCGTCTTGACTGAGAGCATTTAGCAATTTTGAGGTGTCTCTTTGTGTATACTTGTCAACATCGTCAGGTTTCATGATTGGTTTACTCTTGACTGTGACCATAGATTTGAAAGGTGCACTACTATTGCCAGGCCCATTACGCGAAACCGAACTATGTATTTGTTTATCATTTTGATGATCAACAAAATTACTAAAATAACTACTAGATGGACGACAGTAAGCATTGGATTGATAGCTTTGATTACAAGGTACTTGCATTACTATTAACGAGTTTTTGATTTGGGTGTTAAATCGCCTCCGGCTATGTAACTAGCAACTCTTTGCAGAGGACTTGCAGGAGCCGGTGGTGGTACCTGACTCATTGGAGCCGGTGGTGGTACCTGACTTCTTGTTGTTACTCTTGTGGATGCTTGGTTACCATAAATTCTCGGCGACGACATTTCACGTAACTTCAATGATTCTGCGACTGCAAGTTTTATATTTCTATCCTTTCCAGTAATCCTTGACGGTCCAGCTTCAGGAGTGGTTGGTATTAGTTCTTTGGATGCATCTGCGAACATGGCGTTTCGGTCTTGAGCGTCTTTGGCAATACGCTGCAACGCTTGATTATTGATATCGTCTTGTGTCATTGTGTGCATTGGATTCATTGTCATCATAGGATTAGGCATGGTTATATTAATACCACTGCTATAGTCCTGAATATCTCTCACTAATGCATTGGAATTTATCCCTGAATCTCTTAGAGTGTTATAGAACACAGCACTGTTTTGACTCGGCATCGTTATCACGTAGTTGTTTTCAGCGAGTTTACCATATCCTCGGAATAGAGTGTCGGAACTTGAGCCATTGGCAACTCCCAACGTTTTCATACAATTACGTCGTCCGACCTCATCGGTCAATATTGTTCTCATTATATATTAACGGTTTCTTTTTTTCAACAGTTTAATTTCAGGGTCAGGTATATCAACGAACTCATCCTCTTCCGATTTGTCATAGAATATCAACTGATACTTACGTTTACTTTTCCTTGATCGATTGAGCTTAAGATATCCTTTCAAAGTCTTTTGATAATTTGACGATTTCTTATCGCTAATGAACACATTAACTTCATAATCATCATAGTTCCTGGGTGTCTTGGAAGCGGTATTGCCTTCTATACCCTCTTTCTTCAACGCACGCTCAGATTTTGCGGCCTGCTTGTTTTCACTGTCAGTCTTGGTCCCACGAGTTTCTTTGGATGGTTTGGAAACAGGTCCTTGAACCTCTTTCAATTCTCGCGGCTTATATTGTCGGCTTAAGGTATCACCGTCACCGTCCTCTATCACGAGAGACAATCCCTTCCTGCTTCGGACCTTATACACCTGCGTAGACCATGTTTGGCTCTCTTTGTCAAACGTCTTCTTAGTCACACGTAATCGCACCCGATCACCTGGTTGAATGTCTAACTTTTGTAAGAGTTTGGCAGTTTGATTGCGTTTCAACAAGACACTTCTAATAACACGATTCTTATTCATGTCATCAGGAGGGGTATCATTGATATTACCTTGATTTACCGTTTCATTATAGTTCTCAACGATTGAGTCTAAATAGTCGACCCAATTGTTTCTACCTGTACTCGCCTCATTGATATTAAATCTTCGTTTCAAAGTTTTGTTAAATCTTTCAATTTTACCTTGCCGAGTGTGGTCCTCTTTTTGAGACGTGTAATGTTTGATTCCCTTCTCTTTCAACAATGCTTGCACGGGTTTGTTCGTGAACTCGCTCCCTAAATCGGTACTTAGTGTATCCATTTTGGTTTCCTTTATCAATCGCCTCATGGCAGGAACGATACCCTCGACATCCTCCGATCGTTTATTGTTCTTGTCTCTGACGGTTTTGGATTTCAAAGCGATTGCATACGCTTAGCCGCTAATTTGCATATTGGCATTTGGGAATTTATCAAGAATAGTTGTTTTCAATACGTTTAGATTTATTTCTTCCTTCCCATCAATATCAAAGAACACTTTTCGTTTCACATGAGATTGTATAACTTCATAAATACCATGATTACTTTGTATCAATTTCAACAATTCTTGATGATTTACTTTTGTCCAAAGAGATGATTGATGATTTGGATTTTCAGCTTTTATTAGAATTTCTTCATTCTCTATGGTAGACAAGACATAATTTTGAGCACCATACATTTTGGAAATATTCTTGATCCATTTGAGACCGAGATAATTAACAATAGCATGCTTACTCTTATCAATGTTTGCGAAATCCATATATACTTATATATACATAATATTCTTTAAATATGTTTATAAGAATAAGCGTTAAATGTTGCCATATCACTAATATATATAATATAATTCAATTCTGGCAACAATTAACGCTTTTTAACATCGCTCGACGACATCGTTGATATTCCCTCATTTTTTCTCGATGCAATTCTTTGTGATTTTCGTACCATGTTTTTTGATGCTTACGGTTCAAAGCCTTCGTTTTTTCAACATGAGTCTCTCTATACTTCCTTTGAGCTTTTAATTGAGCTTCAGTCAAAGCCATATTAATATATATACTTATATTTATTTCTTAAATGAAAACAAAGAAATAACTCGTAAAAGTTCTTTTTAATTTTCTCTATCTCTATTCCCAGAGAAATACTTAGCGAAAAACAGTTTTCAATTTACGATCATGATGACACTACAGTACTAGTACGAAGTACGCACGCACGAAGACGGTAACATGGCGGTTACCAGATCAAGTGTCCAAAAGCGTCAGACTAAGCGTCAGACTAAGCGTCCATGTATGTGATGACGTTTGCGATAACAATGGCGGCGTTATCTTATCATCGTATCTTATCATCGTATCTTTGTCTTATAGCCGCCAACAGGCTATTTTCATCACTTTTCACAAAAGTTTCCGCCGCCAGCCACCGTCAGCACAGCTTTCGCACAGCTCGCTTGTTTTCTATAACCTTCTTAAAGGTAAAAATATGGACGAATCTTCTCCCCTTGTTGTGACTTCTCGCAAGCCTAATAGTGCAGGTGCAGTTTGGGATCCGTTACGACAACTGCCAACGTTTGCGAATCGTTCAAAGAAAGCCAAAGTTGGAACGGCTCGTTGTGTCGCGTTGAAGTTTGAGAATAATATGTATGTGCGTTGTGACGGAAAGTGTGCCTACGGTGGTGTCTTTTGTTTCGTGGATTCGCACCGTGTTGATACTTGCGAGAAGGTTCTATCGATAGAAGGGGCTCCCGCGTTATTTGTCAAACAGTGCGAGCGGCTTCAGAACTCGGATGACCTCACAGTTTATACTTCTATTGTTGATACGTTGCACAAAAAGGTTGTTGTTCCTTGCTTCGCCGCTGTGAAGGCCGCGGATCAAGAAGAGTCTTTTACAAACCTTGCACACGACAGCGAATTTTCTTCTTTGAGTAATACCTGTTCTTCTTTTATTGAAAGTATGGAAGAAACCAGTTCTTCTTTTTTTTCCAAACAAACAGACAATACAGCACAGTTATCGCTCACTATGGCAAGACTGACCGTGAATTCGCCCGGTGCTTCTCCTGCGAACACCAAACTTCGCCAGCCGAAACGCATCAAAGGAGCACCACCAGCAGCCAGTACAAGTTCCGAGCCTATTATTTTAGTACCAGAAACCCCAGTTCCTTCTGCTCAGTCCAGTCCTCACAGCGTTGACCGGATCAAAGAACTGGAAACCCGCATCGCGAAACTGACCGCTGAAAACTCTGAACTGGAAAGCGACTGTGACGAGTATAGGACTTATATTGAAACGGCCTCATACAGTTACTGGGAAGAGGACTGCGTAAAGTATCAAGAAGTTCTGAGCCAGTTGGAGAATACCGGATTGACTGAAGAACAGCGTGAAATAATAGACAACTTGGGGTTTTATGACCTGGAATACCCTGACGGGCTCCCTGAAAAGGAAGCTGAAAAGGACAGTGAACTGACTGCACGCATCGAAGAACTGACCCGTGAAAACTCTGAGCTGAAAGTTTCCCTTTCTGAGAACGAAGCTGAATTTCTCCTCGCTGAGACTGACCTTTCTGAAAAAAAGGAACATATTGACCAGTTGACTGCTGCAAACCTTGAAAACTGTACACTGACTAACCAACTGAACCAGGAAATAGCTGCTTTGAAAAGAGCACCGGCCACCAAGATCCGGGTTCTGAAGTCCCCTGACAGAACTTCGGATGACAAAGACCAACGGATTGCTGAGCTTGAAGCTGAAGTTGAAACTTTGCAGGAAAAAATACACCCAAACGCCCGAAAGTTGTTTACTGAAATAGCAGACTTGAAAGAACAGTTGGCAGCAGCAACAGCTGAACAGACCCCTCAGGAAAAGACCATAGCTATGGCTAACAAAAGAAGGGTAGAACTGGCAGCAGAAGCAGAAGAAAAGAAAAAAAAGAAAGCAGCAGCAGCAGCAGCAGCAGCAGAAAAGAAAAAAAAGAAAGCAGATCCGAAGCCAGATGAGTCAAAGGAGTTACCCAAGAGTTGGTGGGACCATCACTATAGGGAGTTTCCTGAGGAAAAGCCTGAGGACTGGGTGTTTGACTCAGAGAAATCCGGGTGAGTAACTGTATTCTGTTTGTTGTTTGTTTGCAGGTTTTCAAGACTCCTAACTTACTTCAACTTTCTTCTATCTTCAGGTAGTTATGCCTGTGACTACACGTGCTATGTCTGCAGCAGCCCGTTCTATGTCTGCAACAGCCGAAGCTCCAGAACCTCGTATCTCCGTGGCAGCAGCAGAAGCAGCAGTAGAAGCAGCACCTTTGCCTGAAAAGAGGCCTTTAGTTTACAAGTGGTCTTTTAGATATGGTATAGGCTTTGTGTCTGAGGAATATACAAAGAAAGACTGATTGATAAAGATAAGTATGTACTCTTTTAATAATGGAATAATAGTATTGTGTATGTATATTGTTCTTTTGTGCAGATATGGCTCCCAAGATGTCAACCCTTGCTGGTGCTGGTGCCAGTGGCTCTGCTGCTGCTGCTGAGGGCCTGGTTAGTCCCCGTGCCACCGATGGTGGGAAACTCCTTTATGCTGTCCGTGGTGGCCCTCATCAAGCAAGGTGTATATGACCGTTGGCATATGGCACTGGATGCTGGTTTTAAGTACAAACAGGGAGTCGGGAATGGTGCTTCCTTTTCTAAGTCTGAAAGGGATATTGCTGAAAAATGGGCTTCGGACCTTTCCAAGATGCAACCAGAGGCCAAGGCTGCTCAGTTGCAGAAAATCATCAAGGATCAGCATATCCTTATCAGGCTCTTAGTTGTTGTCATTATTTTCACGGTGGTTTTCTTCATCGTCCATTTCTTTGTGGAGTGCATTGGCCATTGGTATGGCTGTTCTGAGAAAATCATGAAGACCCACCCCGTGTGCCTTGGAAATATGAAGGTGGATTTGTTCATGTCTGAAAATGCTGCTGCATTACAGACCCTTGTTTTCACCGAGATGCTTGCTGTTATGGCAGCATTCTTTGTTTGGCTTGTAGGTTGCATTGCTTAGAAATGTTTCAATGTACTTATTACTTATCATTTTGGTAATTATGTAATAACAGGACAACGGCAAGAGGCCTATATCTGAACTTGCTCCTGATACCGAGGAGGCATCTGCACCTGCATCTAAGGTAATGTATTACTGTTATAATTATCATTCTTCTTGTAAACTATTCTTATTAAACAGTTGTGCAATTTTCAGGCACCTTGCTGCAATATGTGTAATCAACTTGAAGGCATTTTTTCATGTCCAATTTCTTCATGTCAGAAATTGAGATGTGTTTTCTGCATATCTACAGATTGCTGTATAGAATGTATAATAGCATATTCAGGCAGAATAAATATAGATGCAGAATTGATTTCTATAGAAAGTGAACGTAGCATAGAAAGGGAGTATGACTTGGAGGACCGTGCATATCAGGCCCTTTACTGTGGGTATACTACCCCAGAGGAGGATTATTATGTAAATATTCCTAATGAATATTATTGGTCTGATTGATATTACAGGTGACCCGTTCTGTTGCCAAGAAGCAGAAGAGGCTGGAGGAGAAGGGTAAGAAGCTTCTAGGTGTGAAGAATTCTCCCGAAAAGCTCAAATCTGATATCAGGAAGCTGTCCAGGGGTTATCTTCCTCATCAGAAAGGATTTGTTACGAATAAAGGATTACTGGCAAAAGTTGTTGCTTCAAAGTATAGCAAAGAATATCAGAACAAAACTAAACCAGATTTTGAAGTTGCTGCTTCTGAAATAGTCAAGAGGGAAGAGTTATTAGCCAAGGGTTCCACTAGCAAGTAAACAATACTCTTACTTTTCTATTGTAATGTTATTTGCAGATGATGATGAGGACCCCGATGATTCAGATGATTCAGATGATGATGATACAGATGATAATGATCCAGATGATTCAGATGATGAACAGGTAATAATTCAACCTTCTTTTGATATTGATATTTGTAATTTAATTATTCTTAGATTAGGTTGTAATGTGTCCAATACAGGATTTATCAGAGTTCATTCCTCAAGTGGAAAGGGAGTGGGCTATCATGAACACTGCCTTGTTTGCTTATCCCGGGGACAATCCTATGGCATATGCTAGCTTGCTTGGGTATCCTGGATATCCTCATTTCCAGCTAATTGATGATTGGGATGGGAAACCATTGGCATTATCACATGGTACCTTCCGTACTGTGTTTAATGACGAAATGAAATACGATGCAAATGGTCTTTGCCTTTGTTGCATGATTTGTAGGAGAAAGCAAGTTGACCCAAATTGGGTTTATTGACATTGCAGGTAGAACCGTATATTGAAACTGATGCAATGTGCCAAACCTGCCGTAGGATAATGATCAAAGTGGCTGGATGTCACATTCCCAGTTGTAACAATTTCCTGTATGTTGAAATATGCAATAGGTGTGGGAAAAGGGTGTGCAAGGCCCATTTGGGTAGGCTCTCTGCAGGGAGGGCACCTACTTGTTACACATGTATGAGTAAAATGGGAATTTCATAGATCGGTATTGTGCCTTGTATCATTTGGTTTTGCAGGAGTCTTATCGGTATTTACCGGAAGAAGAAAACGAGCAGTGTTCTTTATGCTATCGTATGTGCAATAGAATTTGTTATGAATGTGAAAAATATGTGTGTCGGAGGCATCGGTACTATTTGGAAGTTAGAAATCCAAACCCCACTCATGGAGAACCTACATGTCTTACCTGTGTCAAGTTTTATTGTCGATTAGATTACAGTTATTAGATAATATTTTTGATCAATTTCAATTCCAATAAAGTTTCGATTATTAGCTTTGCATACTTTACCAGTTGTTCCGATGCCCATGAATGGGTCCAGTATATTATCATTTTCATTTGAATAAGTTTTAACAATCCATTCTAATATATTATAAGGTTTGGCAGTTGGGTGTTTACTTTTGTAATTACCATTAGCAATATTTATTACAGATTTCGGGAACCGTTTCCCATTAGATATAGTATCGATTCTTGGACTGTTACCAGTATACAATTCAGTGCGTCGACCAGGCTGTCTTGTGTAAGGAATTCCGTCAATCATTTGTGGATTATAGGTCGGTAATTTATCATAGAATATGTATAACATTTCGTGCGATCGGAGTGGTTGATGATTGCAATGATAGAATCCAGAACTCATCGATTTCTGCCATACAATATCATATTTGAACATTCTTTCATTGCTGGATATTAATTTATGTCCGAACCGAGTTGTACAAAAAAATACATATGCAGTTCGAGGTTTACCGATACGTTTCAGTTCTTTCCATAACCGATCTAAATCAATAATCTTATTATCAAATTTGCATGCTGTTTGATTATATGGTAAATCTAATATAACTAAATCTATTAAATTATTATCAATGTTCGGTAAAATATCAAAACAATCAGCGTTGAATATTTGGGTTTCCATAAGATATCGGAAGAGAAAAACGGTAAATGTATCCCAAACACTAATATATATAATATAATTCAATATGGGCAACAATTGCCGTATAGACTTATAAATCACGCGGAATGTATCCAAAACGGTAATATGTTATATAATATATGATATGGGCAACATTTAACGTTCTACTGATCCAATCTGGCGATCACGCGGAATGTATCCAAAACAGTAATATATATAATATAATTCAATAATGGCAACATTTACCGTTCTACTGATCGATTGTAGTGTCGGCTTATGCAGATCTGCCATAGATAACCGTAGGTGCTCACTACATGGGAAGCGTTCCGAAATACTGGGAAATCCTGGCAAAATACAGAAGGTACTTAAGGAATACAGTTGTATTTAATAAGGATGGTCCCCCTCTACACGCTTCCCATGTAGTTACGACGCGCGTCACAAGTCCAGGAGTTACGCAGTAGGCGATGAGGTTTGGGTGGACGCCACGTACCTCACCCAGCCGGGCGACCGCGGGTTGCACAAGAAATTGCTTAAGAAGCGCCTCGGGCCCCTTCGGGTGCTGGAAGTCTTCCACAGCGACAGGTAGATGGCCCTTCCCGCGAGCGATAGAGGCGCACCGTCGGCCTATAGGTTGCAGACACCTAAGCAGTGGAAAGTGCATGATGTGTTTACCGTGGACCGGCTTTCGCCGGTAGAGTCGAGCAGCCGCTTTGTTGAGAGAGCTAAGGAGATCCCCCCTCCTCCGTTGGACGTCAGCGGGCGCAAGGAAACCCACGTCGAAAGGGTGGAGCGTTCGCGCACGCGCCAGCGTCAGGGTAGGAGATGGACGGAGTACCTGGTCAAGTGGACAGGAATGCCCCGCAGCGAGAACGAGTGGAAGACCCGAGAGGATCTGGAGTGGGACGGAGCCGGCAGGCCCGGCGTTCCCAACCGGGCGTTGTTGGAGTTTGAGAGGATCGAGGCTAAGAGAGTGGAGCGAGAGAAGCTTAGGGTCCGCAAGAGGCGCGACGAGTCCGCAGGAGCGGTATGGACCACGCTCTCGGAGGAGCTCAAGGTAGACGGGGCAATGCCATGGGTGCCAGAGGAGAGGTTTGATGAGGAAGTAGGAACTTTCGCGAGAGTATCTGCTCAGAGCACCCTGCCGCCAGTCAACGGAGCCGCAGCACTTGAGAAGGAACCAGTCGGCCAGTCTAAGATTCTCGTATTGTTTTGTGGGACCGGGTCAGTCGAGAGGCAGTTCACTAAGCAATTTCCCAACAGCGAAGTAGTTGCCGTAGACATTCAGCCCAAGTGGGGCCCCACACATTGCGAGGATATCATGCGATGGGACTACCGACAGTTCAGACCAGGACACTTCGACGTAGTCTGGGCTAGCCCACCTTGTACAGAGTACAGCCAGGCGAAGACGGTAGGCATCCGAGATTTGCGCGCTGCGGACAGGCGAGTTCGTAGGACATTGGAGATCATCCGGTACTTGAGGCCCGAAGCATACTTCATTGAGAACCCGAAGGGAAGAGAGCCCCACGGTTTGCACACGCGTCGATGCATGAGCAATCTACCAGCTCCGCACCTCGTCACGTACTGTAAATACGGGACCGCATACAGGAAGCCCACGCACATCTGGACCAACGTTCCGTTGCGCACACCCTTGCGAGTGTGCGATTCCGACACGCCTTGCGAGTTCTTCCGGCAGCACGGTAGGCACGAGAAGGTAGCGCAAGGAGGGCGCGCGATGAGAGCCGGAGGTGTGTTTGCGAAGGGCATGGGAGCGCGAGAGAATTTGTATGGGATTCCGTCGGCACTGTTAAAACAGCTTTTCCACAACCTGACCCTACATGAAGAGGTGCATGCGTTCCTGTCTGAACTGCTTGTCAGGGAGGATCTGAGCGAGATGAGCGTTTTAGTCCAGTCAGCTGTTGTTGAGAGTGACCCGCCCGAGTTTGAGCCGGAACCGATAGCGTTAGCGGGAGTACGAGCTGAAGTGACGATCATACCTGAGGGCGGATGGGAATCTGACGCGAGTGGTCTTAGCGATTGAGAGCGTTGGGGAGCGTCGGGAAGAGCGGTGGCTCCAGCCTTGGCGAGACCAGGCAGCAGGTGAGAACCTGGGTAATCCATCCGAGAGAGCAGTGGCTCTAGCCTCGGCACAGCCAGGCAACAGGTGGAAATCTGTATAATCCATTTGAGCAGTGGCTCTAGCCTCGGCACAGCCAGGCAACAGGTGGAAATCTGTATAAAAACTTTACTGGTCCGACGTGGTCAGCGTGGACGTGACCTTCCCTAAGGGGGGGGGAGTTGTGCTAGGAGGCAAGCACAAGAGCAAGAAAAACGGCTAAGTACAAAACGCAAGAGTACTCAGTACGGAGTACAGTAGGACCGATCAGAATGATGTTGATGTGAGGTGCCTAGCCTGTTGTACGGAGTACTCAGTACAGTTGAGTTATGGAAAGAGTTCCTGAATGCATAAGAACTCTAAGTGTAACCAGTTTCGGAGATGAGAACTGAACTGAGAATTGTAACATAAAAGTAAAGAGCCGTAACCGCTGTATATTGTGTATTGAAAGCATACACATGAAAGCAAAAGCATAACTATATAGATTTACGAAACCGAAGTCTTATAGTTGACCAAGCGTAATCATACCTCGTGCGGTCGTTTAATAAGTGTAGAATAGCATAAGTCCGAAACCGTAAATAAGAGAAGAGCAAGAGTGGAGACTCCTACAGTCGGTTACCGAACCTTATGTACTGCGTAGGGTCTCGATCGAAATGTTACTGAACATTATAGGGTGATGATACTACCTTATGTATCGGGTAAGGTCTCAATCGAGCGATCGAGCGCACGCAAACCAATCGATCGCAACCTCAAACCGTGATTAATCTGACGGTTTACTTCAGAATCGCTTCTGAATTTTAGAAAACAGTTCTCGATTCGAGAAAATCAGTTCTCAATTTTAGAAAGTTCGGTCTCAATCTGGGAGACCTAATTATTCTCGATGTCAGAAATTTCATCATCTTGCTTTGGATTAAAGGCATATTAACGTTACGGGAAAACTCTCCAAAAAACATACTTATACTAGAATTTCGCAAGGAATCCATTTTCGCATTCAAATAAAGCATTTACTCGACCTCAGCCCTGGTGTGCTAATGAAGAGTAAGCAAATACTATCACAATGCATATAATTACCAAGTTTCATGAATCACCAAGCTTAAATAAATCCTACCAGCTGCTCGGTATTCCATTGATTCGGTCTCATTTTAAGCCAATCGACCGAAAGGTATGTCTGCGCCACGTAACTGTTACTGTACACTAATGCTTCGATGCGTACTCAAAGCGGTTTATTACGTCGGAATATCAAACCCTTTTATTAATTAACAGTACATCAATGAGTTACACTCGGTCTCTGCAGCCGGTTGTGCGGAGCAGCGGGTGGGCCCAGGTGATGGTGGCAGTATGCTGTATGAGGCGGGCTGGAGTCTAGACATGCGACGGCACGGATGCAATTTCGTTGCAGTCAGGAGAGAGAAACGGAGCAATGCATCTATGTGCGACCTAGTGAAAACAGTATAGAGACCATTTATGGTTTACCCGACAACACACAGTTGGTCTGCGCCGATCATTATAACCATCCGAAAGTACATTCGATGATAACAAATGGCGCCATTTCCCACACGCATGGACGTGGGCAGGAATATGCGACTTGCGGGTGGCTGCTGTGCAGCGCACAACGTAAGGAGGCGGAGGGAATGCTCACTTTTTTGTTGATGCACACAACACGAATATGCCTCAATCCAAGTAATGAAACGATTGTAGCTCGTGACATCAGCTTGATTAGACGCGATGATCCTGGTCACGTCTTCAAGGATACCGAGATATCTGTTCTTTGCATTGGAATTTTATGATATTGGTTTCAAGCACAGACGTCGTTGGCACTGTGGCGACCGAGACAATGTGCCATGTGGTGGCCTGGAACCCTAACCATAGGCACATATGCCCCTGGCAAACAAACAATGGCCACACTTTATAGTTTGTTTGCTTCCCCCGACACTCCCAACCCAGAAACTCTATTGTCTGTTGTGGACATTCATACAGTTTCAGTAACATAACAGGTTTGCCTGAAATGCTTTTTATAAAAATAAGCAGTGTGACTCCTTCTAGCAAACAAATGCTTCATGTACACGTGAAACATTGAACATTGGAATCTAAAGGATAATTCAGGGCAAGCGCTATCATAACATCATTATTGATGTTTAGAACATCCAAGCTACGGGTGTCTGCGGAGCATTCTTGTCTATGCCTTGGCGCTAAGTTGATGGGATGGTTTCGAGCAGTGACTCACAACTGCAGATGCATGGTGCTGCATACATAATAAGCAAATCCACAGTGATTGCTTTATATACATTGCGAACTCACGAGCTGCAAACAATCTGTGCTTCTATGAATGTATAAGTTCAACACATTATTTCTAATTGCTGTTGACAACGCTGCCTGCAGGCCGAAATTTTGAGATCTTTAGCTTGCACCAAACTTCGATATATGCAATGGCGTGCGGCCGCGGCATAATATTCGAGGTGACCATGGCAAATTGCCAATGAAGTCCTGGGTCACAATGGCGTGCCATGCAAGCTGAGGCCTCGTGTGCTTGCTCAGTGTGCCATGACCATCGGTGGCTGCGGTTTGGCGCCAGCGGACAGCTCTGCAGACTGGCCCTTGGCACCATCAGGGAGAAGGTCCTCAAAAGGCATGTTGGACTTGAGGCGGCGGTCAATCTCATTGTTGCGCGTCATGAGCTTGTTCAGTGCGAAGCTCTTGCGAGAATCCAGGCGCCAGGAGATCTTGAGCAGCGTGACGTTCTCTTCAAACATCTCCATGAAAGCCGTCAGGCAGGCATCGCCGAATGCCTTCTGCTGCTGATTCAACAAGCTCAGCGACTGCAGCGTGCGATTCTTCGCCAGCCCTGCCGCGAGTGCGATACCCCCCTCGCTCTTGATCTTGTTGCCCTCCAGGTTGAGCACCACGAGGCTTCGGTTCGTGGCCAGCGCGTGCCCGAGCGCAGCGGCACCCTGGTCACTAATACCGCAGGTCACTAAGTGAAGCTCCCGCAGATGAGTGTTGGCGGCTAAGCCCTGTGCCAGCGCTGCGGTGGTCTCCTCTGCCTTCATCTGGTACACCGCGGACCCGATGAGCTCCACCTTGTCCAGTGTGGCATCGTTTGCTGTGATGCGCTCCACCACCACCTTCGGCCCAGGAGCCCCCCCTCCAAACTGAAACTTCTTAACCACCTTACCGGGCGCTGCTGCACTGCTACCACCAGTGCCGCCAGTCCCACGCCGCACTGCCTGCTTCGCAGCCTCTTCCTCCTCCGCCCGCTGCTGCGCCGCCATGTTGCCAGTGCCCACCTTGCCGCTCACACCAGTACCGCCAGTCCCACGCCGCACTGCCTGCTTCGCAGCCTCTTCCTCCTCCGCCCGCTGCTGCGCCGCCATGTTGCCAGTGCCCACCTTGCCGCTCACACCAGTACCGCCAGTCCCACGCCGCACTGCCTGCTTCGCAGCCTCTTCCTCCTCCGCCCGCTGCTGCGCCGCCATGTTGCCAGTGCCCACCTTGCCGCTCACACTAGTACCGCCAGTCCCACGCCGCACTGCCTGCTTCGCAGCCTCTTCCTCCACCTCCGCCCGCTGCTGCGCGCCATGTTGCCAGTGCCCACGCATCACACCAGTGCCGCCAGTCCCACGCCGCACTGCCTGCCCGCAACCTCTTCCTCCCTCCGCCCGCTGCTGCGCCGCCCACATGTTGCCAGTGCCCACCTTGCCGCTCACACCAGTACCGCCAGTCCCACGCCGCACTGCCTGTGCCAGCCTCTTCTCTCCGCCCAGCTGCTTAGCCATGTTGCCAGTGCCCACCTTGCCGCTCACACCAGACGCCGCCAGTCCCACGCCCGCTGCCTGCTTCGCAGCCTCTTCCTCCCTCCGCCCGCTGCTGCGCTGCCCATCTGGGGGAGTAGCTGGCTGACTTCCATCCAAGCTTGCGGTGGCACCTGCTCCTCCTCTACTCTGCGGGCAGCTGCCTCCTCCTCCTGCAGCTTACGAGGGCAGCCGCCTGCTCCTCCTGCAGCTTACGAGCAACCGCCTGCTCCTCCTCTACTCTACGAGCAGCCGCCGCCTCCTCCTCTACTCTGCGAGCAGCTGCCTCACTCCTCACTGCAACTACGAGCAGCCGCCTGCTCCTCCTCTACTCTGCGAGCAGCTGCCTCCTCCTCCTGCAGCTTACGAGCAGCCGCCTGCTCCTCCTCTACTCTACGAGCAGCCTCCTCCTCCTCCTCCTGCAGCTTACGAGCAGCCGCCTGCTCCTCCTCTACTCTACGAGCAGCCGCCTGCTCCTCCTGCAGCTTACGAGCAGCCGCCTGCTCCTCCTCTACTCTACGAGCAGCCGCCGCCTCCTCCTCTACTCTGCGAGCAGCCTGCTCCTCCTCCTGCAGCTTACGAGCAGCCGCCTGCTCCTCCTCTACTCTGAGCAGCTGCCTCCTCCCCCCCTCAAGTCTATGCGCAGCCGCGCCTCCTCCTGCCTATGCGCAGCCCTCCTCCCCTCTAGTCTCTGAGCAGCCGCCGCTCCTCCTCCTTTAGTCTCTGAGCAGCCGCCGCCGCCTCCTCCTCTAGTCTCTGAGCAGCCGCCGCCGCCTCCTCCCTCTTGCGAGCAGCTGACCGCTCCTGGTCCTCCCGCTTGCGAGCAGCCGCCTGCTCCTCCTCCTCAGATCTACGCGCAGCCGCCTGCTGCTCCTGCTTGCGAGCCTCTATCTGGGCGTGGTCTGCGCCCGGCTCCGGCGACATGCCATCTTCCTGCCGCATGTTCAGCCGCTCCAGCTGCGGCGAGGCTCTCTCCACCATCTCTTGCTCAACTCGGATGCCCTTCGCTGACTGCAGCACGGCAAGTCGCCGGTGCTCCGCCATCAGCCGGGCCTCCTCCTGCGCCACGCACTCGTCCCTTGATAGTCCTTCCGCGGCGTCACCGGCTGCCACGCCACGGCTGCTTGGCACGTCTCCCACACGCCCCACAGCGCTGCTCATTGCGGCGCCGCTTGCACCAATGCCATCATGCGAGCACGCCTCCCAAGATATGCTGCCTGCACCTGCACTGACGTTGTCATCCCCTCGTGCCGTGCTGCCTGCACCTACACTGACGTTGTCATCCCCTCGTGCCGTGCTGCCTGCACCTGCGCCGCTCGAACTTATTCCGCACTGGTCACGTGCCTTGCCGTTGCCCGCAGATGGCTCCCCATGCGCTTGCCACTGATTGGTCCTCTCCTCTGCACTGCTATCAGGTGTCCCTGGACCACTCGAGGACGAAGCACCGCCGCTCGCCACTTCAGCCTCCGAAGGCGCCGGCGCCGCCGCGTCTTCTGCATCCGCCTCCTGGCCCGGAGTGGCGAACGCTCCCCTTAGGCCCGCGCAGTCATCGTCCGACTCCGTCTCCTCATCTGACAGCTCCGGCGCCTGGAGACATCAAACCCCTCCCGTCATCACGATCACGCTCCTGGCTTGCTGGAGTCCGCCCTGCCCACACTGCCCACAGTCACCCACACGGCCCAGACTGCACACGAGTCCCACGTGGCCTATATCGCCTCCGGATGCCCACGCGCCCGTCACTGCACATTGGCACCCAGGCAGCCTGCACCACCCCCAGGCGCCCATGTGGCCCGCATGGCTGCTCGCTGCCTACACTGCCTGCAGCCTGCGCTGCTGCCTGAGCCCACCACCACGTGCCGCGGGAGCCTGCTCCGTCACTACCCCCCTACTCTGCCGGTAGTCAGCTACTCTGCCGGCCGCCCGCTGCATATGCCACCAGCAACCGGCGCTACCGAGCACTTGCCTTGCGATGAGCCCCTCGCGCCTCGCGGGAACTTCTCGGGCATTCGCACTACATCGGCTCGCACGCTCCGCTCTCTCCACAGGAATAAGCATCGGCTAACTCCGTGCCAGCAGCCGCGGTAATACGGAGGATGCAAGCCTTATCCGGAATCATTGGGCGTAAAGCGTCTGTAGGTGGCTTGGTAAGTCTGTTGTTAAAGAGTACAGCTTAACTGTATAAAGGCAGTGGAAACTACGAGGCTTGAGTGTGGCTGTGCTGCCATGCGCCCCTCTGAGATGCCGGGCCCGAAGCATGGAGAGAGGCACCCACGCTTGCCCGCACCTGTACGACCTCCTGCGTCCTCTGGAGCTTATTCGACTCCTCGCCGAGAATCTTGAGCATGCGCGACCGCGCCGCGTCCTCCGGAATCTCCCTGGGGGTTGCCTCGCAGCCTCTCAGCCCTCCAGGAGGGGGCAGGGGCCCTGTATGAGGCCCCTCACCGCTCCCTGCAGGGCCCGGCGTATTGCGGACATCTTTGGGGCCATTGGGCATATGCAAAGGAAAATGTCTATTGACAAGGCGGAGAAGGGCCTAAAGTGATTCGGCTCAGTCCTCTCAGGGATGCCCCCCTTCAAACGAGCCACCAGGTCCCACAAATGCTCCCAAATCTGTCGAAGCGGTCACGAATAGGGACCAAGGGGTTCACTCCCTGTGGAATGACGCCATGAAGCACAAAGGTTATATCCGGATTTTGCCAACGCGCACATGCATCTGGGGCCGCGACGACCAACCAATGCCCGCTTGCACGACCTATGTTGCAAACGGGCACTCCTGACCGCTGCCCGCTTCACTTGATCATGGCTGCCGCTGACATACTTTTCACTTGGTCATGGCTGCCGCTGACATACTTTTCACTTGGTCATGGCTGCCGCTGACATACTTTTCACTTGGTCATGGCT
>LGRX02010958.1:0-11460 GCA_001247695.2 Cymbomonas tetramitiformis
CGGTCGATGGGATTATTTATCTTGCCGACGTGGCGCACTCGAGAGATCCGAACATGAACATCGAGTCTGCCATTCCATTAATGATTTGACATTTCTCGAACCTCGCGTCTGCTATGCAATGTAAAAGCGAATCTATCTGATTTCCGAACATCGCGTCGGCCATGCGATGTTTAAATCATTTTCGCCATTACACTATCTGGCCGTAGGATCATGTGCGCGACAGTGCTTTGCTTTTTGCTTCCCAGTATGCCATGCCATAACGCGTGGGTGGCGTCGCGATAAATGTACGCGACTGCAGTGGCACTGTCATCGTTGGCGTCTGGCGAGCGTGAGATCGAAAATTCGACTGCGTCGCCCGTTGGGATTCGAGCTTTGCTGCTGCTGCTGCTGCTGCTGCTGCTGCTGCTGCTGCTGCTGATTGACTATGTAAGTACTAGGCCCGGTCGATCTTAAATTAAGATCTCCACTAGGCGCATCTGACGGTCGATGGGATTATTTATCTTGCCGACGCGGCGCACTCGAGAGATCCGAACATGAACATCGAATTTGCCATTCCATTAATGATTTGACATTTCTCGATCCTCGCGTCTGCTATGCAATGTAAAAGCGAATCTATCTGATTTTCGAACATCGCGTCGGCCATGCGATGTTTAAATTATTTTCGCTATTACACTATCTGACCGCAGGATCATGTGCGCGACAGTGCTTTGCTTTTTGCTTCCCAGCATGCCATGCCATAACGCGTGGGTGGCGTCGCGGTACATACACGCGACTGCAGTGGCACTGTCATCATTGGCGTCTGGCGATCGTGAGATCGAAAATTCGACTGCGTCGCCCGTTGGGATTCGAGCTTTGCTGCTGCTGCTGCTGCTGCTGCTGCTGCTGCTGATTGACTAAGGTAAGGTAAGTAAGGTAATTTGCTTGATGCCAAGACGATAAAGATCAGAGGTAGTACTAGGCGCTGTCGATCACAAATATGCGATCTCCACTAGGCGTCGATCTTTTTGGACAGCGCGATTAATTACCATGCGATGTTAACATGGATATCGCCATTACATCATATGACCGCAGGATCATGTGCGCGACAGTGCTTTGCTTTTTGCTTCCCAGCATGCCATGCCATAACGCGTGGGTGGCGTCGCGGTACATACACGCGATTGCTGTGGCATTGTCATCGCTAGCGTCTGGCGATCGTGAGATCGAAAATTCGACTGCGTCGCCCGTTGGGATTCGAGCTTTGCTGCTGCTGCTGCTGCTGCTGCTGCTGCTGCTGCTGCTGCTGCTGATTGACTATGTACTAGGCCCGGTCGATCTTAAATTAAGATCTCCACTAGGCGCATCTGACGGTGGATGGGATTATTTATCTTGTCGACGTGGCGCACTCGAGTGATCCGAACATGAACATCGAGTCTGCCATTCCATTAATGATTTGACATTTCTCAATCCTCGCGTCTGCTATGCAATGTAAAAGCGAATCTATCTGATTTCCGAACATCGCGTCGGCCATGCGATGTTTAAATAATTTTCGCCATTACACTATCTGACCGTAGGATCATGTGCGCGACAGTGCTTTGCGTTTTGCTTCCCAGCATGCAATGCCACAACGCGTGGGTGGCGTCGCGATAAATGTACGCGACTGTTGTGGCACTGTCATCGTTGGCGTCTGGCGATCGTGATATCGAAAATTCGACTGCATCGCCCGTTGGGATTCGAGCTTTGCTGCTGCTGCTGATTGACTAAGTACTAGGCGCTGTCGATCACAAATATGCGATCCCCACTAGGCGTCGATCTTTTTGGACAGCACGATTAATTACCATGCGATGTTAACATGGACATCGTCATTACATCATATGACCGCAGGATCATGTGCGCGACAGTGCTTTGCTTTTTGCTTCCCAGCATGCCATGCCATAACGCGTGGGTGGCGTCGTGGTACATACACGCGACTGTTGTGGCACTGTCATCGTTAGCGCCTGTCGATCGTCAGATCGATAAGTCGACTGCGTCGTTCGTTGGGATTCGAGCTTTGCTGCTGCTGCTGCTGATTAAGGTAAGTAAGGTAATTTGGTTTGGGTGAAGATTATAAAGGTCAGAGGTCTAGGCGCTGTCGATCACAAATATGCGATCTCCACTAGGCGTCGATCTTTTTGGACAGCGCGATTAATCACCATGCGATGTTAACATGGATATCGCCATTACATCATATGACCGCAGGATCATGCGCGCGACAGTGCTTCGCTTTTTGCTTCCCAGCATGCCATGCCATAACGCGTGGGTGGCGTCGTGGTACATACACGCGACTGTTGTGGCACTGTCATCGCTAGCGTCTATCGATCGTCAGATCGATAATTCGACTGCGTCGTTCGTTGGGATTCGAGCTTTGCTGCTGCTGCTGCTGCTGATTAAGGTAAGTAAGGTAAGTAAGGTAAGTAAGGTAATTTGGTTTGGGTGAAGATTATAAAGGTCAAAGGTAGGTAAGGTAAGGTAATTTGGTTTGGGTGAAGATTATAAAGGTCAGAGGTATTCACTTGATGCCAAGACGATAAAGGTTAGATGTAGGTAAGGTAAGGTAATTCACTTCATGCCAAGACGATAAAGGTCAGAGATAGTAAGGTAATTTGGTCCGGTTCCAAATCATAAGGAGCAGAGGTAGTAAGGTAATTTGGCCCGGTTCCAAATCATAAGGAGCAGAGGTTCATGTTTGTGCTGCGAATTCATTGATCGAATTCAATAGGTGTTCGAGTGCAATCGATCAATATCAATCGTTCGCGCAGGTGCATCGATCAATACCAAATAACTGGTCGCCGAGATCAATCAATATTCAATATTTCGATATCTATTTCGATATCAGCTTTCGTATATCGCGCGGCTTTCGGCTGGGATCAATAATGCACACCTTTCACATTTGATTTTGGAAACCACAAAAAAAACTTATTGAGACTTGGACACCATGAGATATCCAAGAATCGCTACGTATAACACAAGTATATTCGCGGGAAAGTGTTTTAAAATCACCAAAAAAAACCATTTTAACACTAAAAGCCCTTATTTGAGTTTTATAACATTTACCGCAATGGGCACGAGGGCACGTGAAATATCGGTTATCTATCATCCGAAATGCCAGTTGTTAAAAGCGATAATGAACCGTAGGCGTGCTTCGTCAAATGCCCCAATCGTTTTTTGATTATTTTCAGTATATTTGAGCCGTGGAAGTGGTAAGATGCTGACACGTAGACACGATGTCATCGTC
The DNA here is from genome assembly GCA_001247695.2 of Cymbomonas tetramitiformis. NCBI lineage: Eukaryota > Viridiplantae > Chlorophyta > Pyramimonadophyceae > Pyramimonadales > Pyramimonadaceae > Cymbomonas > Cymbomonas tetramitiformis. The sequence goes on from LGRX02010958.1 coordinate 3,251, forward strand.
TGAGATTTGATCGTCTGAGAAGCTGCCCTACGTCCCATCGTCGATCGCACCTCGAGGTATAAACGAATCCTCAACGTCGAACTTGTCGCGAGTCTGGGTTGTGTCGTATTGTAAAGGAATCACCATCGCCAACCTAACTCGCAAGTCGTCACAGGCCACTCACAGCGTCACAGGTCATACCACGCATTCAACAGAACGAGTGTTCATTTCCCCGATTCCGTCGCATTCCAGGTTGGCCTATCGGAAATGTCAAGATCGACTAGCCTAGTACCGTATATACCGTACATCTTTAAAGAGATACAGTGGCCTTGACACCTATGACGGATGCCAGAATGCACCTATCCGTAAGCCGGTTTTATGACAACAATAACGCGCCACATCACGACATAGGAATCGACGATACCGGTATTGAATACATTTAAGGGTATAATTCAGTATGAGCGTAGGCAAATGTCAAATATCGCAGTATGAGCATAGGCAAATGTCAAATATCGCAGTATGAGCGTGGGCAAATGATTTTAATGCTAGTATGCGCGTATGCTAATGATGCTTTTAATGCTAGTCTGCGTCCAGGCTAATGATTTTAACCCTAGTCTGCGCGTAGGCAAATGATTTTAATGGCGGTGTGAGCGTAGGCAAATGCTTTTAATGGCACTATGAGCGTAGGCAAATGATTTTACTGCCGCTTCGCGCATACTGCCATTAAAATCATTTGCCTACGCTCATACGGCCGTTGAAACCATTTGCCTTCGCGCATACTGCCATTACACTCATGGCGTTGTTAGTTTAGAACGTAAATTAAATAGAAGGGTGCCTAATCGTAAAAAAAAACAGAAACAAAGCACAAAGGCAATTAACTAGATGTTCAAGGCTTTTTTTATGCCCACACGATATGAAATAAATAAATTTCAGCGTGTCTATCTCGGAACTAGCACAAACGAACAAAGAATAACAAATTAAATGAGATCATCATACACGTGTTAGAGGGGAAACAAACAATATACATAACAAAGTAATTTGATTGTACATGCATAAGGGCCACATGAGCGCTTCCCATCGCGCTTCAAAGTTCGCATAGCGCTTGCGAACCTCGGGGCGTTTCACTGTCGGATCTGCGTTTACACTATCCGACTCGACGTTTCGTTTGAACCCAAAGGCGGCGAGGGTGTTGTTCTTTGGTCCGTTCAGACGACGCTTCTCGGCGAACATGGCTTGCTCGGTGCTCTTCGCGCAACAACACTTGCCGAATTCCTTCACTGCATATGTAGCAACCTATCGCACGATAGTTCGGGGGACCTGACATATTTGGTCAAATGCACAATCAGAATGACGGTTGTATCCGTGAGAGGCGGATTGCACAGAATGCCCCCCGACGAACACCCGCGAACATGAAAGTCAAAGACGGTTAGCCGATGCGAAGCTCGAAAACGAAGGCGTGTTGCGTCTGCGGTAAACGTCTCGCACGGATGCTCAACAGTGATAATGTGGCGAAATTTTAAGCCAATGACAACGAAATCGTTGGCAATTAATTAAGTTGGGTAGCCAAATGGCGTTCTATCCGCAAAACAATCAATGGAAAAATATAAAAAGGGCATGGCACGCGGCTCGGGGATCAGGGGGCAAACAAAACAATAGGGGGAATAAACATGCACATCACGCACAAACAAACAATGCAGGTAATCAATTAATTCAACCCCTCGATCGTTTGCTACCCCTAATGCTTTATTCGAACCCCAAAACCGGTTAACAAAAAAACACAACGCCAGGGGTGTAAAATCAGTTGCCTGCGCACAGACTAGCAAAAACATTATTTGCCTACGCTCAAACTGCTATCAACCAATTTGCCTACGCTCATCTTGCGATATTTGACATTTGCCCACGCTCATACTGAAATAAATCCTACACTTAATGCGATCCACCAATGTCGCATTACAATTAAACGACAAAGAAAGAAAATCAGTTCATTAATTCGATCGGACGTTCGGACCTCGAATGCCCAAAAAACAAACAAAGTTAATGCTCATCCGCGGGATAGCAAAACAGAAAAACAAAGCTCCTGAGAAATTAGATACGCATTTGCCCAAAAAACTGCTGGACTTCGGGTTTGGGCTTAGTTATTATGGGCTCTGACTAGCCCCTAGCCTGACCCTGCTTCCGTATCGTGTCCGTGACATCCTAGCACTGTACTGTACAGTAGTACAGTACAGTAGTACAGTCTTGCTTCACTGTCTGGGTTTCCGAGAGCATAAAGCCTCGGCCAGACACTGTTTATGTGATTATCGGTTTGATGCTCAGCGAGCTTAGCCGGACAGCGGATCTGTCTTCCTCGCAGGTTATGGCCCGCACCGGCTTTCCGGTGATTCTGATGATGGCACAGCGCCTTGCTGTTGCCATGTTCGGCTAAGCAGGACGTAGGAGGGGTTGAGCGCCCACTTGGGCGGTGGTGTATTATTCTCGCGGTATGGCCTTTTAGCGTGGCAGTGATGGCGGCACGCGTTGTGCTCGCCTTCGCTGCGCAGGAGATCGGTTTGTGACGGATTGTTTTTTATTTTACAGCAGTATCGTCGCAGCGAGAGTTGATCTGCATCGTGCGCCACTGGCCCTGGCGAGGTCGCTCCACACGTTGTGCATTTTGGCCACTCTCATTCTTCCGCTCACGACCTGTAATTTTCAATCTTTTCTGCTGAGACTTCTACAGAGTATCTGGCCGCTGTGACAATTCTTACACCACCACCCTGCTTAGCTCAGCCTTTCCCCTGTCTCTCTATCATGGTTACCACAGCAAATAGAATGACGCGGTCACGCGTCCGTAGATTAGAGACGATTTTTGATGATGTGGGTGCGCAGCACACTGCGACACCACACACCCCGCAGCTGCCAGCTCCGACCACCGCAGCTGCGAGGGAGATTCTCGACAAATGTCAACAGCTTGCTCGCGACAATTTTGACAGAAGGGTTGCGAAAATCGTTGCCACGAAAATTCTCGGAGACAAATCAGACCGCTTCGCTGGTACAGAGTCCGACGCAGTCGACATTTTTTCACAAATCATGCATGAGCTTCGAGCACAATTTCTTCTCCAGTCGCAGGCACTTGCTCCCCTCTTTGACCTGACTGACATGACTGTTGCGGCTAGGCATGAGGGCAACGAGTTGCTGCTTTCGGCTCTGACGTTTCTAGCTCGCCCTGGCTCGCTTGCTCGTGACTGGCTTGAGGCCTCTGGGTCTGACGTTCCTGGAGATGGCAAGCGTGCTGCCCTTGAGGTGGTACGCATGCTCCAGGAACGCTCAGAGCCCTTTGACTCTTTTGAGTCGCTGCTGGCGGTTCGCATCCCCAGCAGCGAAGATCCTGACCGTGGCATCCGTGAGTTCAATGGCCTGTTGCGGGACGTTCAGCGTTCCCACAACTTGCCAGAAGAGGACGCGGTGAAGCGGCAGTTTCTCAAGGCTCTCGGCGATTCGGCTCTATACCGTGACTTGGCTAATTCCTTGGCTCGAGCTGACCAGCGGCAAGGCGTGTCTCTTTTGACTATTCAGGCTCGTGTGCGGGAGCAATTCCGCCACGGCCTAAAAGTCTCTGGCGCCCCTATTTCTGCTCTGTCATTCGGCGATGGCGCGTCTGACCTAGCTGCGGCGTTGTCCAGTCTGCAGAAGCAGCTGGAGCGCATGCAGCAGGACATTCGTGACCTAAAGCGGCAGAAGCGGGAAGGGGCACCGCCTGCGGGCAAGCACCTTACCCGCTCTGCTGCTAAGCATCATCGTACTGGTGTTAAGCCGCTTGGCACCGCTCCTCCTGTCTCATTTGACAAGAAGGGCGGTGTCTTCGTGCCCCACTGCAGAAATGCGGAGTGTGCACAAAGTGGTTTGAAGCACTGGCATGCTGAATGCCCCAACGGCGGTCCTCACTCTGCCCACTATTGTGGTGCGGTTGAGAACTATGAGACTGACCGCCTGGCTGTTCGTTTCCAGCGGTTCTATGACGCTGGGGATGAGCACGCCTTCGAGTCGCTCTGCACGATGGAGGGTCGCCCAGAGGTGTGCGAGCTGTCGGCATGTTCTTTTGTGACGGCTGAGCCCACATCTCTGCGGCACTTTCAGGATGCGGCGGCTTCCGCTCAGGATGCGGCAGCTGACGAGGACGGCATGGCTCAGTTTGGTCTGGCCACATTCCACTCGGGTGCGCGGGGCTCGATTCCGCCACCGCCTACGGTTCGGCATCCCTCCGCACTCGTGGCTGGTGGTGTGCCTGCGGCTCATGACCCGCCAGTGGTTATCCCTGGCTCTCTCGGCTTGCCTGGCTCTGTCCCGTCACTCCAGCTTGGCGACTCTGCACCGGCACCGCTGTTTGCTGGCATGAGGATTGAGACTGCTGACATTGGCTCTGAAGTTTCTGACAATGACCGAGGCTCTGACAATGACTCTGACGGCGGGCAGCAAGTGGCTTTTGGCTCCTTCGGCATTCTTGAGCATGACTCTGACAGGGGAGCATCGCCAGTAGCAGCTCCGGTGTACCGTCCGCGGACTCCGCCGAGCTTTCTCCGATGTGCATTGATGACTTCTATACTCTGTTGTTCCTTACTGGCCAGCTCTACGGCATCTCTGGTTACCGTGGGCGGTGGTGACAGGGGCCTGGTTGAGCCCGGAGCCACCGTCCGTCGGTTTGCTGGGGAATTCTCTGCTTCGGTTCCACCACTTGGTGCTGCAGGCATCCGTTATTGGCCGCCAGATGATCGAGTTCTTTTGTCTCCTTCTTCAATGCTCGAACCGCCGTGGGGTTCTGCTTGTCTCAGTTCTTCAGTTGCTTTACTTTATGCTGTGGATCCACCTTGCCCACTTGGGCCTGGTGGTGCTCGATTTGCAACAGACAGCTTACAATTCACTTCGGGATTCTTCCGTGCTTGCATCCCGACCGCTGAACTCAGCTCTGCTGACCAGCCTCAAAGTGGCTGAGTTTACTTCAATTGTCCTGGCAGCTTGATTAGCTTTGGCCCAGTAGTGGGATGACCGGGTCAAGACCCCGGCACCCAGCTAGAAGTGATCGGTTTCCACCGAAGTGAATGTTAGGTGTTTGTTTATTATCTCGTGGCTGTATTGTGCTGTACCTGCTTTGCTAGGTAGTCACACCCACGGGTGGTGTGCTGGACTTCGGGTTTGGGCTTAGTTATTATGGGCTCTGACTAGCCCCTAGCCTGACCCTGCTTCCGTATCGTGTCCGTGACATCCTAGCACTGTACTGTACAGTAGTACAGTCTTGTTTCACTGTCTGGGTTTCCGAGAGCATAAAGCCTCGGCCAGACACTGTTTATGTGATTATCAGTTTGATGCTCAGCGAGCTTAGCCGGACAGCGGATCTGTCTTTCTCGCAAAAACTAACTTTAGAAAATATTCGATTGCAGATAATTTACGAAATTAAGCGCAATATTGTTGTATGTAGACACGTTACTCGCGAAACTCGTATCTTTCGATTGTTTGTAGGAAATGTGATCGATGAATGCAGTTTCACATGTCACAAATGAATGGCCCGTGTAGTAGGCGCTTCGTCGCTTTAGAATAAATGTAATATGGTACTCATCAGATGCATGGGACCGACTGCAATGATTTTTATTTCGTTTCTGCCAGTGCACGGGCGAAGATGAAACCATTGCTTACGGTTGTGTGTGCCACGTTTCAGGGCCTTTATGGTTGATAGAGCACGTTTATCTTTAGTGCGTCCGATGTATGTAAATATCTTTAGCAGATTTCCACACTCATCTTTGCCTTGCAGACTTTTGTTATTACCGCTCCGATCGAAAGGGTCTTTACGCATCGGTCGAAATATTTGCCCACAATTTTACACACTCGACAACCTTAAAACTAATTAGGTGTTCCCTTATCCATATGCCACATACACGAAGACGGCTATTAGATGGAAGCAGACTAGGGGGAGAGACAAAGCCACTGATAGCACGCGGTCTAACAAGTCCGCGAAATTGGCATATGAACCACCAGCAAGCACAAAAAGAGAAGGCAAACAATAATATCTCCAAGTCTGAATGACCATATTATTTTTTCAGGGTAGGAGCTGAAGCACCATCGGCGACTCAAGTGCTCCACCTACGCGGCACGCTTTCGCGGAGCACAACGCCAAAACAAGGAAATGCTTGCCAAAACGCATTATACATCTCGAGCTCTGTACATATATTTACATTTAACAAAGTAAGATTCAAACAAAGTTGACATGGGCGCGGCTACACGGGGGGAGCGCTAGCTATGCTTTCACCGCGACCGGAAACTTGGTATTCAAATTTGTCAACTTGTCTTCTATTGCTTCCCGTGCGCTACGTTCGTTTTCAAGCTCTTTCATCAACACGTCAATTCTGTCATTCAATAGTGCAGTTGCTCCAGTCTTATACGTGCTACTTGTTCTCCCAGACTTACGCGAGACAGCACTACCAGCCACCGAGCCAGCTACTGATTTGGCCGGGCGCGGGGCCACCCATGGCGGTCTCACGGCCTTCGCGACCACTGAAGGCGTCGGTTTGGAGCCAGTACAGCTCTCAGCGTATTCCGGTTGAGACATGCACGCACCGACCGCGTCATCACCGAAGAGCTGTTGCGGAGCGGGCTGCCTCCAAGTTTGGTCCTTTTGGCTCGGAGCTCGCTCCAACGGCCGAGGCTCGTTCGCCATCGACCTAGCCGGGGAGCTCGAGCGTCTGCCGAATTTGGGTGAGGGAGTTGGGGGCGCGTGTCCGAAGTTCAGACAGTCTTTGGCGGATGCGTTTTCGCTGAAGGCATGGCTTGTGAGAGTTCCATCGTGGGCGTACTTCGGCTGGCTCCTGCCGGAGGACGAACTCGGTTTTGTCGGGGCCGGGACTGGCTTGGGTGCAGCAGGCTTTGGTTGGTCGTTATAAACAAATCGTGAAGCCATGTTGGAGGACAGATGGGTTCCTAGTTGCAACCTTTTCTTTGCGAAATGCTGACACTATGGAGCGCAATTTGGACGGTTTACTGCGTAGGACGATTTCACCTGTATTGCAACGATTTCTTCACTCTTACCACAATACTTATGGTTTGATGTTGTGACTTGTACTGTGCTGTGACAGGTACTGCTGAACTGTAAACGAAAAATGGTGCACAACGACAAACGAAAGACAAAGAGCAGCTTTTTACTAGGAGCTGCTTCAAGTCGACAGGCTCTTCGCATTTCCTGCCGTTCGATTAATATCTTGTCATCTCCACCGGCAAAATATTCGTCGGGCCGCGCTTTTACAATTCCAATTTTAAATGCTACAGACGGAGACGCGTCCAACTGTCTTGTGTCTTCTGTCTAGCTCTACTCGTGTCACTCCTCACTGCTCGTCTCTCGTGACACTCGCACTCGCATCGCACTGTCGACTGTGTGACAATGAATTATGATGCGAATGACATGACATTCACACTCGACACTGCGACATACGTGATACTCATTGTGATACTGATGATTGGGAGGGGCTCTGCCTGCCCCTCGTTGGGCTCCTGCCAGGGGAGGGGGCCGCATCCGGCATGTTTTTCGTCGTCCCCAGGCGAGGGGGCGCGACGAGCGCCCAACGTTGGGACGCGACGAAGCGTCCCAACGTCCCGCAACGATGTTGGAAACGGAAACGAGAGAGGGGCTCGGGGGCGCGAAGCGCCCGCTGATGACAGGTCCCGAAGCGGGGACTTGAAAAAATGAGGGGTGCGCGAAGCGCCCGCTGATGGTCCCAAAGGGTGACGAAAGAAGTGAAAGAACGCGGTCGCGTGAGTGTATATGTATGACCACTTCCACGACGACTTCGTTGGCGGGATGGATTTGTACTGGGAATTTGTAGACATCGTGAGCGGAGTTGCGGTAAAGTGGCAGGAACAGTGAAATATACATATGTAATTGACGGAGTCGGGTATATATATATATCGATATATATATATATATCACAGAAACCCGGAACAAAGCTGTACAGCAGGCGCTTCGGGGTTTCACAGTGCGAAGATAATTGAATAAAATACGGGAGGTGTTTTATGCTGGACTTTAGGTTCAGGGTTATTATTATGGGCTCTGATAGCCCCTAGCCTGACCCGTCTCTGATCGGAACCGTGACTCCGCTAGTAGCTAGGATGACAGTACAGTAGTACTGTACTGTCAGTCATCACTTCGTATTATCCGGGTTTCCGAGATGCATGATAAAAGCACTCGGCCGGACTGATTATGGGAGCTTAGC